>JASVEL010002037.1:0-96581 GCA_032618575.1 Nicotiana noctiflora | reverse complement strand
AGGCTTTCTTGATTATTTGTTAGACTGATTGGGCCGAGGGCCATATGTTAGGGCATGACATTTCATGTGAGCATATGCATACACATGCATGGATCGGACTGCACGCCGCAGTGGTATACGGATCGGGCTGCGCGCCGCAGGAGGTGTGATATTAATATTGTGCTTAGGTTGTAGGAGCCCCTCCGAAGTCTGAACCCCTACAGTGAGAACGGGTACCCAAATTGGATCGGGCTACACGCCGTAGCGGTCATATGCATTGCATGGCATACATACGTTGGTTTACGTGTACTACGTGGCATAACATTCAGCACTCATACATTACTGGCACACATGTATTAGTTGCCTTATTGACCAGATCTCCCGGTGTAAATTGATAAGGAGTGTTGAGCCCGAGGGGCTGATTTGAGTGCGGACTTGCACTACTTGAGATTGTATCCAGGTATTGGTATATTATTATGAAATAAAGTAGCTAAAATTGAGATTTCTAAATAATCTACTCACATATGCTTGAAAGGAATAAAAAGATAGTTCTGTATTGTGTAGCATGAGATAGTGCCTATCGTGGTTTTCTTCCCTTCAGCATTATTTACTTTTATTACTGCTGAGTTGGAAGTACTCACACCCGACTCCCTGCACCTTGTGTGCAGATTCAGGTACATCACAGCAGGGCTGATTCTATTGCGGCTCGGGAGTGCTTTTGGACGGTCGAGGTAGCTGCCAGCGTTCGCAGGACCTGATTCTCCAGTTTGTCTGTATTTTGTTCTGATCATCCCACACTTGTGCACGGTTATATTCACTATTTACACTTTGTATACTCTGTAGAGGCTCATGACTCTTGACCCTTCGGTCTATGGGAGTTGGCACATGTTGGGACTTGGTTCCCTGTTTTAAATATGTCTATCACTGTTGTGCTTAAATTGGATAAAGTGAGCTTGTGGCTCCGTGGTTATTGTTGATTGGTCGGGCTGGCCTAGTAGTGTGCTGGGCGCCATCACGACCAGATTTGGGGTCGTGACACAGACCTACGAGACTCATTGACAATATTCGTATAACTCACATAAGGAACAACAATCAATCAAATGACTTAGTGATTCGAAATGCTCAGGCAAACGAGACATGAAAAATGCAGAATTTACTACTTGACAGTATCGTTTACAGCTAATTCGTGTTTCTATATCGTAATCTACTCCGACATATAAATAAAACAAGAATGGCCAAATAAAGGTCTTATGGGGTAGAAGCAGAACAGATTAAAATCAAACACAAACAGATAGAAACGAACAACTAAGTTAATATAATGAACACAACAACAAAACAGAAGGAAAAGAATGAGAAATGGGATACCTCAAGAAATTGGACGGACTCGGCTCCAAAGACTTCGAGTTTGCACTCTTTTGAAGTAAACGGACTTTAATTGAAATGTTTTTCCAACGAAAAACACTCCAATTAAGGTCTATTGCCTTCAAATATCGTTGACTCGACGAAATCCCTAATTTTTGGGTTTTTAGGGTTCTTGAGGCTCGACTTTAGGGCTTTAACATTTCTAGTAAGATTCGAGCTAAGTCGGGGTTAGTAGGGGTGTGAGGGAGGTGTGAGGAGTCACTGGTGTGAATTTGGGGTAGTTTGGGGTAGACGTTCAAGTTCCGGCGAACTTCGAACGAATATTTGAGACGTTCGAGCTATATTCGAGACTAACTACTAACGGATCCATGTAGAGGGGGCTTGGGAGATTCTACGGTGTAAATTTGGGAGCCATTGGCCTACCGGAACCGCCGTGAGGCGATTTCCGGTCGGCGGAGTGCGGCGGGGCACGGCGGCGTTACATGGGTCTCTAGGTTAACGGAGATAATGATATTGATCGTGGGTTTGGCTTGGGGGGCTGGGTAGGAGATTCGTATTATATACGAGATAGGAAATTCAATCCTGATCGTTGGATCATTTACGATCAACGACCAGGATCGTTTTTCTTAAAGGAAACGACGTCGTGCAACGTTATTATGAGACTGGGTCGGTCTTTGACTGGGAACGGGTCGGGCTGTAAGGAGAAATGGCGACCGATAGATCGAAATGATCCAACGGCTTGGATATCTTGGCCTGTTACGGCGTCGGGGGCACTTGGGATTGGGCAGATCGGGTTAATTGGGTTAGTTGTTCGGGCCTTGTTATATTTAAATTGGATTTGGCCCAATCTAATTTCCTCTCCTATTTTCTTTCTCTTTATTTCCTATTTATTAATTCTTAATTTATTAAAAACAAAAACTCTAAAATACATTACAAAAATCAAATTAGTTTATAAGAGTATTAATTAGGTTCTTATTATAGTTAAATTAAACTAAAATCACACAATTGGGACATTAAAATCACACAATTGGGACATTAAATCCCCTCCACTTTGTTTGTTAGTCCATGTGAAAAATGCTCCTATATATTTGAGATCCTACAGTTCACATTCCTCGATACATCTCTTGAAATCACATATTTCTGCCATAGTGACTGGGTTGCCTATTCTTTCCTCCTTTTGTAGAACATAATTTCACATATTTTTTCCATAGTGACTAGGCTGCTTGTTAATTCCCCCTTCCGTAGAATACAGTTAAAGTCCCCCATTATTGTCCAGGGGCCTTTAACCTGTCCATTTATTTCCTTTAGTGTTTGTCGTAATTTCCTTCTTAATACTGCATTATTTAAATAATATATCATAAACACCTGAAGTATGTGTCCAGTCCATCTATGTTGTATTTCACAATGAATAAGTTGTGTTGTTACTCTTATGATGTTGACTCCATAAATCATTGGATTCCATATTATCCATGTCTGCCCCTTTGGATGCTGTGACAAGTTTGTGCTGAATGACCAGTTTTGACATAGGTGATGAGAGACTTGTTGTGCTTTTGCTCTTTTCACCTTTGTTTCCAGAAAATCAAATACCCCCACCCTAGCCTTTTGCATAAAATATGTATTGTTTTTTGCTTGGAGGGGTTATTTTGTCATCTGATATTCCAAAAGCCTATACTATTCATAGGATGGGGGTTTCCCCTACCCTACCAAGTCCAGGCTCCCTTGCTCCTTGTACTCCTATGGGGATAGAAGAACTAGGTTGTCCTGAGCTCGCTTCTGTTATCTACTATTCCATTAAGCTAGAGAAGGTGTTACCTAGTTTAAGGGTTGTGGTCTACATTGTTTCTCCTTTTTCTATGTTTTTCCCAGTTCTGTAACTTTGTTAATTACCTTTCCTTTTATATGTTTGTTCTGCTTAGTCTTCACTCCTATTTCATTAGTGTTCTTGGCCTCTATTTCATTTTGCTTACTAATATCAGTCATCTTGCCTTGCATATTCCCCATCCCCTACTCATTATTGTTGGCTTATGGTGCTTTTTGATTCTCCTTTTCTTCTTTAAGATACTTCCTACATTCCTTTATTTCATCCCCATGGTTATCACATTTTCCACATAATATACGTTTTCATTCATACACAACCTCTTGCTCCATTATTTTCTCATGCTCATTCTCAAACATTACTGAAATAGGATATCTTTTATTTAGCTCAATCTCTACCAACACCCTAGCATATGTCAACCTTTCCCTTTGTGAAGTTGTATTATCTACTTTGAGAGGTTTTCCAAGCATCTCTGTTATCTTTGTTAAAGCAGTTTTTCCCCAGTACTTGATTTCTAGCCCCGACAATCTTACTCACACTGGTATCTTCTCCATTTTTATTTTTGTGAACTCCATATATGGTGTACATGCTCCGGCTATAACTAGCTTTCTGTCAAACATTTGGACTCCATCATTTATTACATTGTTCTTGTCCTCCATATTATGGAATCGCACAATGAATACTCCTCTACTAGTTTATGCTACTTTGTTTACTCCCAATTTCCCCTAAATTCTCCTAAATTAACCATCCATTACTAATTGTGGAGGATTGGACCCTATAACGTAGCATATAACCACTAATGCCCAGTAGTTCACCTCCTCTTTAGTGTCTCCCGGTGTTATTTTCACAGTCTCATGAATTTCTACTCCATTACTTAGATCTAGTCCCTCAATATTTGGAACTTCCCCAACTACAAGACTCCATGACTTTGTAGCTGAATTCAGTTGTGTACCTTCATTTTCTTTTTCTCTAATTTCCTCTCCTTCCGAATCAGCCCAGGATTTCCTCCCCCGGCTTGTAGATCCATTTTCCTTCCCGGCATCCATGGTATCGTTCCTTTGTGGCGTTCTCTCCTATGTTGTTGTAGTTAGGTCAAGTGGTGTGATGCCTTGAATCGCGTTTATACGCCATTATTTCCTTGCATTTTTTGAGTCCGGAAACCCTAATTTTACCATTGTTATCAGTTGATTTGCTCTGGTTTCCTCTTCCTCTAGATTTAGATTTTCTCGTCATCAGCAGAGCTGAGAGAAGTTCTCATTCTATTTTTCCTCGGGTTTTTGAGTTTTCTCCAATAAAGTCTTCATAACACAAAATATATAAATTATGCCCCTATTTCTTTAATTCTAGTAAGATCTAACAAGATACTGTATTTTCCAAGAATATAACATAATAATATGAGATGAGATTTAGCAATGTACTAAAATATTCAATAACAATGATAATAAAAATACAAAAAACAAATATTGCTAATTAATAAGCTATAATAAAAATTAACATAATCTAAAATACTACATATCATGCTAAAATAAGTATAGCTAATATACTATTAATTATATAACTAAGCACTAAAAGGTAAATTAAGCTATGCATTTTCATTTCCAATGCAAAACTCAAAAAATAGATAACTAAACTATTATCATTCCTAGCATTGAATTGAACTTCTTTTTTAGCATTAATATTGGTTTGAACATTGTTTCACTATATTTATAGGTTATAAAATTTGTTTACCATTCAAGAATATTAAGTCCAAGACCGAAAAATAATACGTTAAATAATAAAACTATAAAAAAATTTAGGAAATATTTATAAATTATATTATAATAAATATTTATATGTATAAAATATTTTTTTAAAATTGTATTAATATAGTATCGGTTGGTTCGGTTCCAGTTTAATTTTTTAGTTGAAATTAAACCAATTATGGTTGGATTTTTTTCAATACGATACTAAATCACAATCAATTTTTTTTTCCGATTTGATTCGGATTATTGGTTTGGTACTATTTATCGATTTTCTTTACACCCAAATGAGATCAATAACAACAATGTTGTGCGAAGAAGATTCTAATTCAAGTATATGCTAAAAATCTAAAATTTGCTTCTTAAAATATGCAAAAAACATATAAGCTAATTATTCATGTACACAATCATTTTGCCTTTCTATAACACTCCCGGTAAGTCCTTTTTTCGTCCTCATATGTACTCTCCACTAGCTTCATATAAGCAGCTTTCTTAGTTTCTACTTTACCTTGGACCTCTCCATTCCACCACCAGTCCCCTTTATGACCCTAGGAGAACCCTTCGTGATCCTTAAGACTACCCTAGCAGCTACCGAATGCAATTCGCAATCATGAACCATATGTTAGATGCGCTCCCTACTCATCCAGGCCCTCATATCCTACAACTCCTCCCCTAACTCCTGGGATTTATCCCTGGTCAAGTTATCCCACTTGATCTTAGGTCGCATGCACACCGCCCTCTTCCTCCTACTCCTCTTGATCTCTAGGCCAATAACTAGGAGCCTATGTAGGGTCATGAGATGATCACTTTTGATGACCTCGCAATCAGTGCACATACCTTTATCATATCTCCGATAGAGAAAATAATCAATATGAGTCTTGTCTATTGAATTACGAAAAGTTACCAGGTGCTCCTCCATCTTCGAAAAACTCGAGTTAGCGATAACAAAATCAAAAGCTCCAGCAAAATCCAACAGTGAATTACCTCTCTCATTCTTATCCTCAAAATTGAATCTGCCATGCAAATCATCACAACCCCTAGCACTAGCCCCAATATGGCCATTGAAATCTCCACCGATGAATAATTTCTTTGTGTGCGGGATACTATGCACCATCTCGTCCAAATCCTCCCAGAATTGCTTCTTGGCCTCCTGGTACAAACCTACCTAAGGAGCGCATGAACTAATCACGTTTAGTAAACCCACCAACTACAAGATTAATACTCATCAACCTACTGTTTACCCTTATAACCTCGACCATGAGCTTCTTGAGGTCCCTGTCAACTAAAATACCTACCCATTCTTACCCCCAGCGCTTCTTGAGAACCATAGTTTAAGCCTTTCTACACCTTATTCCCTAGTGCCCTTCCATCTAGTCTCCTGAACACATGCTATGTTAATCTTCCTCTTCTGAAGAATCTTACCTAACTCTATAGACTTCCCCGTCAACGTCCCAATGTTCCAAGACCCAACTCTCAGCCTAGAGGCTTTCTTAACCCCTTCCCTACCCCTGGACCCTACCCCCAGCCACACCCGAGGACATGACCTTACTCTCACATCATTCATTACCGCCACTATAAGCAAAAGATATTAGGTAAACACTACCACAATGAACAAGTAGCAGAAACGAAGGAATACAAGCCAGGAATCTAAGAGCCCAAAACAACTCAAAAATGCTACTACGACAACAATATCGCGAGCAGGCATTGGAACAGTAAATCTATCACGTCTAAGAAACTACCCCTATGTAAACAAAGAATTAAAAGGGATAGATCAAACCTTAAGCTTAAAACACTAGTAGAAAGATTAAAAGAAAAAACAAATGTTGTCTACCAAAAGCAATTTTTAGATTCTCTTTTAACAACGTTAGTTAAAAATAGAATGAACTATACTTTTTTTATCTCCCTTCTCTGAATCTAAATTCTGCAACACAGGGGAAACGAACTAGTATGTTTCAACACTTAAGGGTGTGTTTGGTATCAAAGAAAATATTTATATTGTTCAATTTTTTGGTTGGCTTAAATATTTTTCTTATGAACTTATTTTGCTTCAATTAGAGGAAATTATTTTTCCTATTAAGGAAAGGAAAAATATTTTTCAACTCTTTTTCAATCTTCTCAACCTTGTTTCCGTCCCCCCTCCCCCAACCCCACCATCCTACCCCCACACCTCCACCCATCCAACCCCACTCTAAATAGACTACATCAGGTATTTTGGGAGGGGGAAGGCACATGAAACATGGGATTTGGGGGAAGGGGGTGAAGCAAGTAGCATAATAAATTATTTTCATAAAAGATATCTTTTACTTTCAAACCAAACACTAGCAAATATATTTCGACTTTTTCTTTTTACTCACCAACCAAACAAGAGGTTAAATGATAAAATCACTCATTTTTCATTAAAAAAAAATTCTTTTGTACCAAACACATCCTTAATGATGATATTTGAACATAGGCAAATAGCCAGATATTCTTATCCCTCCTCTCTCATTTTCTTTCTATCTTATTATGTAATTCCGATTTTATTCCTCTTAAAATGAACTCTAGTTTAGTTTTGCAAAGAAATAAATAGTTTGAGGGGCAAATCACAAAAAGAATAAAAATAAGAGGATAGGATGTAAATCAAAAAAATAGTACATACTTTAGGTGTGGAAAATGCAAAGAAACCTACGTTCTTCCTTGTTTTAGGAGTGAGAAGTTACTAATAAATGATTCTAAAACGTCATTAATTATTGAATGATTCTATTCATTTATTAGGGGAATTCAGTCATTAATTATTGATTGAGATGATGACAGCATATGGTCATCTCCGGTCCAGCGGTACCGTTACTCAATAAATTTCTTGTTAATATTCGCTAAATCCTTTTGTTTACACTGTTGCCAAACTTTTGGAAAACCCCTCATCCATGCTTTTCACTCCCCACTTCATTCACTCTTAGGGGTCGTTTGGTCTGAATACTGCGAATTAGTTATGTATGGATTATTTTTATTTATTGTTTGATATATTATATTAAAAATGATAATTGCATAATTTCTAAAAAGAATGTATAAATTATTCTGACACTAATTATAGGGACTGAAAAAATCAGGTGTCATGAGGAAACTAGCGAAATCTTGAACGACGATAAATCAGATAATAAAAGAGAAATATACAAAAAAGAGACACCAATATTTAACGTGGTTCGGTCAACTGACTTATGTCTACGGCGGAGAGCAATCCACTATATAAAAAGATAGTACAAAATATCGAGAGAATAACCTCACATAGAGGCAAACACAAGTGTCACACTAACACTTGTCCCGTAAAGTTTTTCCCTAAACACGACTCTCAAACCCCATATGACTACATTGTGGATGCTGCTGAATGAGAAGAAAGGATCCTCAAGTTATAAAAGTCAAAACCTTTTTTTACAAGAAAAAGACTAGCCAAATATGAAAGATTTATAATTTTCTTCTACAAGAAGAAAAACCCAACTACGGTAAATACGTTGCCCTTTCCTTTAAGAGATAGAAAAACCAAATATGGTAAGAAAATTAGGACAACACCTAACAATTATTCCCCTTGGCCTAAATTTTCTGACAAAATAAACTTGATCCCACCTTCTTTACATAGTCTTCAACAGGTCGAATCTTCAAATCTCTACCATAAAGTTTGTATCAAGGTGAGTAATACTCCGGCCAAATTTCTCGGACAAGAATCTCGATTACCGTCAAATAGGTTGCTCCAATAACTAAACATGCCAAGATGAACCTGTCTAGAACCTCGCTTTGATACCATGATAATAGGCTATACAGATGTTATTTACACTCTAATTTTGTCATGCCTTATTTTAAAAGCTAAATGATAACAAAATATTCTAATTGGTGTTCTTTTGCTTCGCAGGGACTAATCCAGGTAGGAAGAGCCTATGGAGTATTTTGGAATCAAGAAGACGGATAAAAAGCCAATCAAGAAGCCCCTGAGTGAAAATAAGCAAGAAAGAAGCAATGAGGAACATATTTGAAGCCACCGCGACCGCGGTCAACAACGGCTGAACCTCAGTGGGCTAATAAAGCGAGGCCGAATGTTTCTATTTCACAGCAGTCGCGCCGCGTTTTGCCGCGGCCGCTGTGGATTATGTAACTGCCCAGAACTTTTCGGATTAAAGTGTAAATCGAGGGAAACGTATTCCAACCCCTTATAAGCTCAAGAAACTCGCCCAAGAAAGTTTTAAGCTTGCTTTTAGATTGATTTGGAGGCTAGAACAAGTGTGACAAGAGCACCCAATCATTAAATTTTTTCTATATTCTCTTTATTATTTCAATTACACATTATGAATTTTTTTGTAGTTTTATCTTGCTTTGTTATGAGTGGCAAAATATTTTATCTAGGGTTGATGAAACCAATTGTTGGATGAAGTTTTGACTCAATTTTGTTATAATCGAGCCGGATTTATTATATGATTGTTCAACTATGTTGTGTATGTTGATTAATTAAAAGGATCCTTAATTAATCGTGTTTAATTCCCTTGTGTTGCTTGAGAAAGAATACTAGGTTAGACTGTTGTTGAACAACATCACTTTTGGGTAATTGAAGAGATCCATTACTTGAACTTAAAACTGGGTTTAGAGATAACGAAACTTTAGTGGGATAATATAGAGCTGCATAAATTAGCAGCTAGAGTAGTTCGACAGAATGCTCTAGTAAATTATCGTAGTTGATCGCAAGATAATTGCGATAACCCATAGCTCATAATCCGCATTTAGTATTACAATGAGATTATAGCAAAAGAGTAAAGACCTAAACTAGTAATTGGGAAAATAAATACCCTAGACCATTTTACCATTGAATAACCTTTGATTTCGGATATTGTTAGTTTTAATAGCATTTTGAAGTAGTTAAACAAATACCCAATATTTATTGATAAAAATCTTGCACCCGAAAATCGTTTGAGCTAGTAGCACACCAAGAGTTGTAATAGATAGGTTAGTTCTCTGAGGATTCGACTCCGGACTTAAAAATCGGATTATATTTGCAATGACCGCTTTGTCTTTTATAAAACATAGTTGGGCGTGATCATACCACTTGCTAGGATCGAAAAAAGCAGGTGTCATGCGGAAGCTGTAAAACAAACCTTGAACGACGATAAGTCTGACAACAAAGGAGAAATATACCAAAAGAGATACAAATATATAACACGGTTCGTTCAATTTATAGAGCTCCAAACATTTTCCTACAAGAAAAGGTACTAGCTAAATATGGAAGAATTATATTTTTGTTCTAGGAAAAAAACCAATTATGGTAAATATGTTGTCCTTTCTTTCCTAAGATAGGAAACCCAATTATGATAAGAAAATCTGGACAAACACATAACAATTCTCCCCCTTGGACTGAATTTTCCGACAAAATAAATTTGATCCACCTTTTTCATATAGCCTTAAATAGGTAACATCTTCAAATCTCCACCATAAAGTTTGTCTCAACCTGCATAGCACTCCGATCAAATTTCTCAAATAAAAATCACGGTTGTCGTAAAAAATATTGCGGCTAGAACTGAACCTGTCAAGATGAACTTATCTTGAACATCGCTCTGATACCACTTGTTAGGACCGAAAAAATTAGGTGTCATGCGAAAGCTAGCAAAGCATACCTTGAACGACGATAAATCAGATAAGAAAAGAGAAATATTAGAGACGGAAATATTTAACGTGGTTCAGCCAACCAACCTACGTCCACAACAGAGATGAGCAATCCACTATATAAAAGAGAGTACAAAATATCGAGAGAACTACTTCACGAATAGGCAAACACAAGTGACACACTAACACTTGTCCAGTAATTTTTTTCCCTCTAAACACGACTCTCAAGTCCTCTATGGCTACATTGTGAATGCTACTCGGTGAGAAGGACGAATCTTTAATTTATAGAACTCCAAATATTTTCCTACAAGAAAAGGGACTAGCCAAATACGGGAGATTTATAATTTTCTTATACAAGAAGAAAACACCAATTATGGTAAACATGTTGTCCTTTTCTTTAAGAGATACGAAAACCAAATATGGTACGAAAATTAGAACAATGCCTAACGCTAACTACCCCACCCTCTACAAAGGTATAAGTTATCCTGGTACTAATTTTAATCTCGAGATAACTTATACCAGATTTACTAACCAAACAAATTATTAAGATAATATTAATTTTTTATACCAGCACTATATCTTCTTATACCTCGTACCAAATTACCCCTTCCAGTGCAGGCAACTAAACAAAGTAATTTAGTAACTTTTAGAATGTAATTTTGAAATGATTCTGATATGATGATGAAGTTAAATAAAGTAATTATTGTGGTTTCCTTGACTTACTCTTACTATCTATTACTAATAATATTAGAAATAGGTTTTTTAAAATGGCTAATAATCTATCCCAAATTTGTGGTACCTGATGAATGACATTGTCCCAGATTCATTTACTAACATAAAAGAATAATATCTGTCATAATCAAAAGTTTGTTGGAACCTCTATTCAAATTTCATCTTTATAAAAAGTTGATCCATTTATTTTTTTGGTTTCAAATCAATTTAGATATCAGTGTACTGCTTTTTAACGTTTCTTGAGGTGCCGATATCAAACTTTTTTATTACCGAAAAAATGCAGCTACTTATATAACATACAATCTGTTCCATCCATTGAATTAGCATTTGGATGATAAACTTTCTAAATTACTCCCTCCCATTCATAATAAATAAATTTTTTTAACTTTTTTATTTTGGGCAAAATAACTTTTATATATATAATTAAGAAGAAATTAGCTTTATTTTTATAAATTTATCTTTATTTAAATGTCTCAATGTAACAATATATAAATTTTATTTTAATTAATGATAATTTAGTCAAAACACTTTTTTGAGGAGTTAGTGTTTATTTTAAGAAGTATGCCAAGGTCAAAAACTCACTTGTTGTAAATCAGAGGGAAGAATATTTAACTTCTATATTCCAGTTTCCATGGCGGACAGGGACTACGAAATATTGCGCCCCCCCCCCCCCCCCCGCGCCAACCACCCTTGCCCTCCAATTTGTATAGCAAACTTCTAAAATTATGAGGCTCTATTTGGGTCCCGTTTCTAACTAATTATAAGATAAATTTGGTCCAATCGTATTATTTTTTTTTGGTTTAAACAATATTTATATTATTAAACAATGCGTACAGAAGCGGGATGCATCTTCTGCATCCTATTACAAACATATGCACCTTCATTGGGTGCTGTTATAGTTCGTCTAACTGTTTTACTATGATCCATAGAGTTACTAGTACTAATAACGTCCATATTTACAATATTATACTTACTAGAGTGAGGCCTATTATTTTCCAAAACGCGTTCCTGCACATAATCTTGTCCTGCTCAAAAAGTGATCTTGGAAAAATTGGGTTGTCTTCAAAAATATGCACCGTTGATTGTAAGTAAAAATTACAGCCCTCCTTTGCTAGCATGTCTGCAACACCATTTTGCTCTCTATACGCATGCATTACTGTAGACTTACCCAATCTATCCAGGAGGTACCTGCAATCAAAAATTAAATTGTTAGGTATGTCTTTATTAAAGTTAAGTAACCCTAATATATCCTTCCAGACCACTTCTACTTCGAGTGGAAGTAGATTACCATCAAGAGCTAATTGAAGTCCTTATATTTCTACTGTAGTTGGTGAATTCGCTGAAATTGTTGTTGCACATCCAATTACCCATTCAGCCTTTGCATTTCGTATTACATCGCCAATATAAAGAAACGTGTGTATGTTTTTCATATTTAGGATTGGGAGAGTTTTTCTTTTCCTTATTTTTAGGACTAGCTTTCCATATTCATGTTGGCTTCTTGGAATCGGAATGTTAGTGAGCCTACTTTGCATTCGCTTATATTACAGATAGAAGTAGCTGAAGATTTATGGAATAGTATTAAAGAACGTTTGTCGGCCACTAACAGTCGAAAAATATAGTAGTTGAAGGCCGAATTTGCAGAGTGCAAACAAAAGGGCATGACCACAGTTAATTACTATGGAAAATCAATAAAACTTAAGAAAAAACTTGCTAAATTTAATCAAACACCGACTTGCATATGTGGTAAGTGCAGATACGATCTTGGTGCAATCTTGTAAAAGAAAAGGGAAGAGGTGAAGGTGCACCTTTTCTTATAGAGTTAAACGAAACAATGTATGGAACAATAACGTAAAACTTGCTTGCTCAAGATACGTTGTCGACTTTGAATCGACTTTATTCGAAGTTGGTACTGTTGAATTTTGGCAAAGCCAACTATCCCACATCGGTAGAGACATAAGTTGGGGGGATTTCCCCCCTATAAAAGAAGGCCTAATGTTTAGGATTTAAATACACCTCTCATTTGCCTTCTTATCTTCTTAAGGCATTTGTATCTTCTCTCTTTAGTATTATTTCACTTGTATTTGGAGTGGAATAAAATATTGGTTGTGTCCGAGGAGTAGGCAAAATTAGCCGAACCTCGTAAATTCTGGTGTTCTTTATATTGTTGCTTTATTGTCTTATTATTATTTGGTGGCTCCCATAATTTTTGGTATAGTAGTTGTGACTTATTCACACTATATATATTTGGCTTCCGTAACAATTGGTATCAGAGCCAAGGTATTATCTCGGTATGCTCTGTGGTTGCAGCGTAGTCTGATCTTCCACATCAGAAAAGATTTATCTTGGTAACTGAGTCAAGGTTCTGTCTCGGTATGCTCTGTGGTTGCAGCTTAGTCTGATCTTCCACATCAGAAAGGAAATAATCTTGATTTGTGTCGTCAATTATTAAATAATATTTGTGTCAAAGATGGGAGACAATAAACAAGAAGAATCTACATCAAGTGTCAGCAATACGTCATCATTGGCATCTTCGCTTATGACAAGAATTGTGTCAAATGCGAAATTTGCGGTAGAAATTTTTGACGGATCCGGACATTTTGGGATGTGGCAAGGCGAGGTTCTAGATGTCCTTTTTCAACAAGGGCTAGATCTTGCTATTGAAGAAAAGAGACCGGATGGTATTGGAGAAGAAGATTGGAGAATTATCAACCGTGTTGCTTGCGGTACCATTCGATCCTACCTTGCTAGAGAGCAGAAATATCCATACACAAAGGAAACTTCTGCAAGTAAATTATGGAAAGCACTGGAGGATAAATTTTTGAAGAAAAACAATCAAAATAAATTGTACATGAAGAAGAGACTGTTTCACTTCACCTATGTTCCTGGTACCACGATGAATGAACATATCACCAGTTTCAATAAGTTGGTCACGGATTTGCAAAATATGGATACAACTTATGATGATGGTGACTTGGCCTTGATGTTGTTGGTGTCACTTCCTGATGAGTACGAGCACCTTGAAACTACTCTAGTCCATGTAAATGATGAAGTTTCTCTCAGATAAGTTTGTTCGGCTTTGTACAGCTATGAACAAAGAAAGCGAGAAAAACGGAAGTGCGGATAAGGAGAAGCCCTATTTGTAAGGGTCATCCTTAAAATCAAACGAGGACAAGGAAAGGAAGATCTAAGTCAAGATCTAAACCCAGCAAAGATGAATGTGCCTTTTGTCGAGAAAAGAGGCACTGGAAGAAAGACTGTCCGAAGTTGAATAATAAGGCCAAACATAACAATGGAAAGGCCATTATGGATTCAAATATTGCTGATTGTGATGATTCGGATTTCTCATTAGTTACAACGAAGCCGTCAACGTCATCAGACATATGGTTGATGGATTCGGCTTGTAGCTATCATATGTGTCCCAACAGGGATTGGTTTGTGGACTTTCAAGAAGGAGAAAATGGAGTCGTCCAAACAGCGGATAACAGCCCTCTTACCTCATATGGAATTGGTTCAATACGATTACGGAACCATGATGGAATGAACAGAACATTAATAGATGTTCGATATGTACCGTGTTTGAAGAAAAATCTCATCTCTGTGGGAGCCCTGGAATCAAAAGGGTTCAAAATTATTGCAGAAAATGGAGTGATGAGAGTATGCTATGGCACATGCGCTTGGGACATGCGCTCCGGTGCACTAGTGGTAATGAAGGCCAATCGGAAGAACAATAACATGTACCGTTATCTCGGTAGTACGGTTATTGGGACAGCGATAGTGACGTCCAGTGACAACAAAGAGGCACAGGCAACCAGGCTATGACACATGCGCTTGGGACATGCTGGAGGAAAATCCTTGAAAACTCTATCAGATCAAGGATTGTTGAAAGGGGTAAAGGCTTGCAATTTGGAGTTTTGCGAGCATTGTGTCAAAGGAAACAGACAAGGGTTAAATTTGGTACAACAATCCATAATACTAAAGGCATTTTGGATTATGTACATTCTCATGTTTGGGGTCCTTCCAAAACACCTTCATTGGGTGGGAAGCACTATTTTGTGACCTTTGTTGATGATTTTTCCCGAAGAGTATGGGTGTATGCAATGAAGAGCAAAGATGAAGTGATGGGAATTTTTCTCAAATGGAAGACGATGGTGGAGAATCAAACGTGCAGAAGGATCAAGTGTATTCGCACAGACAATGGAGGTGAATACAAAAATGATCATTTCAATAAGGTCTGTGAAAATGATGGCATCGTCCGACACTTTACTGTGAGACATACACCACAACAGAATGGAGTGGCAGAACGCATAAACCGGACCTTGCTGGAGAAGGTACGGTGTATGTTGTCCAATGCTGGCTTGGGCAAAGAATTTTGGGCTGAGGCAATTACATATGCATGCCACCTCATTAATCGCTTACCATCTGCTGCTATTGATGGCAAGACACCATTTGAAAAATGGTATGGAAAGCCTGCTGTAGATTATGACTCTTTGCACGTATTTGGCTCAACTGCATATTATCATGTGACCGAGTCAAAATTGGATCCAAGGGCAAAGAAGGCTATTTTTATGGGGATTACTTCTGGAGTCAAAGTACATCGCTTATGGTGTCCTATGACAAAGAAAGTAATATTCAGCAGGGATGTTACCTTCGATGAATCATCTATGTTAAACAAGGTAACAAATGAAGATACCAAACAAGATGATGGTGCTTCTAAGCAGGTGGAGTTTGAGGGAAAATTTATTTTTCCTACACAAGAAGCAGAGGAGGAAACAAATGAAGATTATCCTCTGGGAGGAGAGCCAGTAGAGGACATTCCAACTTAGGAACCTCAACAACAACTTGAATCAATAGCAACCAGCAGGCCAAAAAGGAAAGTAACGAAACTTGTTCGTCTCATAGAGACAGTTGCTTGTGCAACCGCAATTGCAGCTGATGATGTTCCCACCACTTATAAAGATGCAGTCCAAAGTTCAGAAGAAGATAAGTGGAGGATTGCCATGAATGATGAATTACGGTCCCTTCATCAGAATCATACATGGAGATTGGCCAATCTCCCGAAGGGAAAGAAAGCAATTGGGTGCAAATGGGTATTTGCAAAGAAAGAAGGATTTCCTAACCAAGAAGATGTTCGCTACAAAGCAAGGTTGGTGGCCAAAGGATATGCTCAAAAGGAGGGAATTGATTACAATGAAGTATTTTCTCCAGTTGTAAAACATTCCTCCATTCGAATTATGTTGGCTTTGGTGGCACAATTGGATTTGGAACTAGTTCAGATGGATGTAAAAACTGCGTTTTTACATGGAAACTTGGAGGAGGAAATCTACATGACTCAGCCAGAAGGATTCAAAGTTGCTTGGAAAGGAAAATATGGTTTGCAAACTTGAAAAATTGTTGTACGGGTTGAAACAATCTTCTAGACAATGGTACAAACGATTTGACAAGTTTATGTTACAGCAAGGGTACAAGAGAAGCAAATACGATCATTGTGTGTATTTGCGCAAGCTTAAAAATGGTTCCTTTATATATCTTCTCCTATATGTTGATGATATGTTGATAGCTTCCAAGAATTCGGAAGAAATTGATAAGTTGAAGATTCAACTGAAGAAGGAGTTCGAGATGAAGGATCTGGGTGAGGCGAAGAAAATTTTTGGCATGGAGATAATAAGAGATAGACGTTCAAAGAAATTTTTTTATCTCAGAAAGAATATTTGAAGCTAGTACTACAACGTTTTGGCATAGATGACAAGACTAAGCCAGTTAGTACTCCACTTGCTCCCCATTTTAAGCTAAGTACTACTATGTCACAAGGGATAAAGCTGAACGAAAGTATATGTCAAAGGTACCATACGCAAATGTTGTTGGTAGCTTGATGTATGCAATGGTCTGTACGAGACCCGACATTTCACAAGCTGTTGGAGTTATTAGAAGGTATATGTATAATCCGGGAAAGGAGCATTGGCAATCTGTGAAGTGGATTCTACGGTATATTCATAATACTGTAGATGTCAGGTTAATTTTTGAGCAGGAAGACAATCAGTCTATAGTTGGATATTGTGACTCAGATTTTGCGGGTGATCTGGACAAACGAAGATCAACTACTAGTTATGTGTTTACTTTTGCAAAGGCACCGGTTAGTTGAAAGTCTACTTTGTAGTCAACAGTTGCTTTGTCTACAACAGAGGCAGAGTACATGGCTATTACAGAGGCTGTGAAGGAGGCAATTTGGCTTCAAGGATTGCTAAAGGAGCTTGGCGTTGAACAAAAAGGTATCACAATTTTTTGTGATAGTCAAAGTGCTATTCAATTAGCGAAGAACCAAGTTTATCATGTAAGGACGAAGCACATTGATGTTCGGTATCACTTCGTACGAGAAATCATAGAAGAAGGTGGAGTCACGGTGAAGAAAATTCATACTACAGAAAATCCTGCTGATATGCTGACAAAGGTGGTGACTGCGATCAAGTTTCAACATTGTTTGGATTTGATCAACATTGTTGAACATTGAAGATTGAAGATGGAGACACAACCAAAATTTGTTATTGAGAGAGAATTGAAGATGTGGAATTTTGCCAAGGTGGAGATTTGTTGAATTTTGGCAAAACCAACTATCCCACATCGGTAGAGACATAAGTTGGGGGGATTTCCCCCTATAAAAGAAGGGCTAATGTTTAGGATTTAAATACACCTCTCATTTGCCTTCTTATCTTCTTAAGGTATTTGTATCTTCTCTCTTTAGTATTATTTCACTTGTATTTGGAGTGGAATAAAATATTGGTTGTGTCCGAGGAGTAGGCAAAATTAGTCGAACCTCGTAAATTCTAGTGTTCTTTATATTGTTGCTTTATTGTCTTATTTATTATTTGGTGGCTGCCATAATTTTTGGTATAGTAGTTGTGACTTATTCACACTATATATATTTGGCTTCCGTAACAGGTACAAGATCGAACGTATGAAGATGATGGTTCGAAGGACAGATTAGCATAACAGAGTTATGGACTTTGTTGTACAATGGACACCCCCTTTAGAGGTAGGAATGAAGTGAAGGACAAAAATATGTGTATTGTACCTACTACAAGCAAACCAGATATGATTTAGAAAATTGCTTCTAGCTTGTTGGATATCCAGAATGATAGGGAGACAGACCTCGTGGTGATGGTAAATCAAGTGGACACGGTATAGAAAAATAATGACGTTATAGAGGTGGAATGAATGGAGGCCACGGATGTGGTACAACGTTTCGGGCGAATATTGAATAGGTCACGGGAGGCGGTATCTACATAGCTATGATCGGGCAGAAAAGGCTTGGCCTTCGAGGTTGAGCAATGAGCCGTGGCTGCCGTTGATTGCTATGTTGAATAACCAAAAGATAAGTTCGAATGAGAGGATGACTAGTAAGAAAAATTACGTATCTTGGATCATCGATACAGGAGTGACTGAATCATATGACATGATTGTATTGGGAAAAAGCTTTTTATGACGTGACAAGACACGTGGAATATCAAACAAGAAATTTTATTATTTTAAGGAGGAGATACGAAGAAGTAAAATAGGCACGGCGTGAAATTCGATTAAGAAGTCCCGTACTTGATTAAGAAGTCTCGTACCTATTTAGAACAGGTAAGAACGTAACTACGGAGATAAAGGACATCAACAGAAAATAGATACGAGCTTCGTATCTATTCAAAACATCCAGAAGCAACGGGTCAAAAAGCATTTGAAGCATAGATCTGAAGGCAAAAAGGAGTCTAAATTCAATCATTAAATACCCTATACGTTAGAGGATCAGCATTTATTGAAAATGATTGTGTAACAACCTATTTAATGTCATTTATTGCTCACTAAATCTTACGTTTTATTCCTCCCTCTAGAGTCAGCTATAAGAGGAGGAAGTTAAACCCATTGTAACACACAACAATCACTGAAATACAATCCTTTTTACTGTCTATTCTAATTATTGAAAGCCTATTACATTTTTTCGGTCTCTTGATTATCAGTAACCCGATTTCTTTATTATTTTCTAGCTTTAATCGAAGTTCAATATTTTGGTTAAACAAATTGGTTCCGTTACCGGAAATCTGATAATCGATTCTTTCTAGAACTTATACGTTTCATTTGTTAAGAATGTCATGTCGAACAACAACAACAACGATGTTGAAAACCAGGTCCCTCACGATCAAGGAGACTTGAACAATGATAATATGGTTTTGTCCCTTCCAGCCTCTCCACGTCAATCTCGAGAAGGCACTTCCATACTTATTTCTGGTGAACAGGAGCAACCGGAACATCTTGAAAGGGTTGAACAAACTCTTCAGCGCAAGTCAGTCAAGCCCTCTAAACTTTGGTTGATCGCTTACCATCGTCTTCACCTGCCCCTACTCCTAATAACAACACTCTCGAGAACCCTCGCTCTGATCTTGATAACACGAATGCAGGATCTCCCAGCGGTCCACGTGAAGTGGATACAGGTAATGCAAACAATTCTTGTTTACAAAACATGGTACTAACTCTGCAGGCACAACTCAAGGAACAAAGCGTACGGATCGAACAAATTCCGGGAGTTCCCCCACTAATTAAAGGGATTGACGCGGATAAATATTCTCAGCAACCCTGGAAGCCAAGTGTAGCCCCTCTTCCTATTCCAAATAAGTTCAAAATGCCAGATATTTCAAAATATGACGGTACAACCGACCCTCGAGATCATGTGACGGCATTTACCATAGGCGTTAAGGGGAACGATTTAACCAAGCAGGAAATCGAATCTGTCTTGGTTAAGAAATTTGGAGAAACACTCACGAAGGGAGCCCTAACCTGGTATTCACTCTTACCTGAAAATTCTATTAACTCTTTTGCTGAGCTTGCAGATGCTTTTATAAAAGCACACTCAGGAGCGCAAAAGGTTGAAAAGAGGATGGGGGGCATCTTTAAGATTAAACAAGCGGATACGGAATTACTCAGAGATTTCGTTGATAGGTTTCAACGAGAACGGATGACTTTGCCACGGGTACCGGATAATTGGGCTGCCATAGCCTTCACACACAACCTGAATGAGAAAAGTTCTGAAGCTATGAGAAAGCTGAAGGAAAGCCTACGTGAATTTTCTGCTACAACGTGGAACGACGTTTATAACAGGTACAGCACAAAGCTCAAAATTGAAGAAGATACCGTGCATTCCCGTGATGAAAGGAGCCGGCCCCCGAGGTCCGAAATCGAAAAAAGAACAAGTAGGAACAGGTATGATCCATATTTGGGCCCTGCAGGAAGAGATTCAAGAACAAAGCAAGAAAGTCAGCGATATGATCAAAAATCAAGGGGTAGAGACTCAGGTTCCTCTTCAAGATTTAGAAATGATAGAAACAAGCAGGACCTATATGATGATGACGGAAGTTCAAAAGCAAAATTCGGTGGATATAATTTCAACGTTACCACCTCAGAGCTCGTAGCTATTTTGCGAGGCATTGGAGATAAAGTACGATAGCCAAAAGAGATGTGTTCAAATCCAAATAAACGTAATCCAGACCATTGGTGTGAATTTCATAATGACCATGGTCATAAGACGTCGGAATGTCGGCTTCTACAAAGTGAAGTAGACCATTTATTAAAGCAGGGTTATCTCACCGAATTATTTAGTGAGAAAGGAAAACAGTCTTACATGAAAAATAGACAAGAACCACCGAAACCCCTATCACCTAAGAGAACCGTGAATGTTATAAATGGGGGAGAAGGTATTTATGAGGTAACATATCCATCTTCCAACAAAGTCTTCAAACTATCAACTATGCCCGAAAAATGCGAACGCCAGCCGAGGGAAGGAGAAATTATTGCTTACGACGATGCAGACATGGAAGGAGTCATCTCCCCCCACAATGACGCACTGGTAATATCTTTACTCATACATGATATTAAAATAAAAAGAGTCTTGATTGATCTAGGAAATTCAGCAAACATCATCCTACTAAGGGTGTTATAGGAGATGCAAATGGAAGGCAAGATGATCCCAAAGGCGCATACTTTATCGGGATTCAATAACTCCAGCATAGTAACTAAAGGAGAGGTAAATTTAGTAACTTTTATAGAAGGTATAGAAAAAGATACCAAATTTCAGGTAGTAGATCTGGAGATGGCATACAATATAATCATGGGAAGACCATGGATCCACGAGATGGGTGTCGTTCGATCGACCTTGCATCAAATCATGAAGTTCCCAACACCATGGGGAATTCGTCAAGTTTATGGGAAACAATACGCACCTCGTAGCGCCAAATAGAGAAGTTAAAAGTCAGGAGGTAAGTCAACTTGAAATGTACGTGATATCTTTTTAGTAAAAGCTACGGTAAGTACCCTCTAAAGACCAACCTGTCAATTTCTTACATACATGACATTTTGATTCTTAAGCATGATATTCATAACGTAATGCTTGAAATAAATCGGTTTATGGAATGAAAGCACAGTTTCATGCAACACCCAAGAAGAAAAAACGTCATATATGATTTTTGCCTCAATCATCACTAGAAAGTATATTCTAAGATAGATATATTCGATTATAGTATATCTCAAGCAACGTATAGCCAATTTGTGCAGAACTCTTCAATTGACACGTGAAAAGCCTTTCAAAGTCTTATACTAGAGTTTCTATAGAAAGTTGCTAGCCTTTACTGGAAATTATAATGCTTATCGTTTGTCGTGATTTAACTAACGGTTTTAGATGCTAGGCGCAAATCCTAACCCGTACCAAATGATGAGATACAACTAGCATGGCAAAATAGAATACTCATAAATTCTAAGCCTAAGGTTACATAGATCTGATGGAAATGCATACGGGTAGGCAGTTTACATCTAAAAGCCATATTTTCGAGTCCCATGTATATTTTATTTCAGGGAAAGGGTCAACTTACGAGTAATAACCAAAGTACTCAAGGCCTCATCCCTGCAGCACTTGCACACTTGGGGACTGCACAGACAGATAGCTTCGAGCAAGAAAGTGGACACGGGACCATAAAAAGATACGGGAATTCAAAAAACCCGTGCAAAAAGTAGCTCTGTGCAAAAAAGTAGACGTGGAACCACGAAAGAGATACGGGAGTTCAAAGGAAAACTAAAAGCTGCAATAGCTACGAATAGCTATGTTTTATTCTGGAAAAAACATTTTTCAATGTTGTAGACACTTTTCAAGTCCTTTCTAGAGATAGGACTATGGTTATATGCTAAAACAGGTTGTAAAGGAAAACCTTGTATATTTTTTACAAAAAAATTTGTTGCACGGAAAACAGTTGCGAGAAAGTCATAGACGTACTACAATGCATGTATTATTCAAAATTTGCTCAAGTTAGTGAATAAAAACTTGTCCAAATTACTTTACACAAACATGTGCTTCCTATTTCTTTCATCGTATAGCACCATTTATGAAGTTGAGACATCTTCTTCATTAAGTTCCAATATATAAAAGGGCCCTCTTTTATAATCCTCGTGTTGACAAGTCCACGAGTAGAATCATCAAGCATTTTCTAAAAAGATAAAAATGCAAATCCTCGTGTTGATAAGTCCACGGGTGAATCAACAAAGCATTTTCAAAAGGACAAAAATGCAAAACTATTCTATAAGTCCTAAGTACGAAAATAGGCAAGAATAAAATATAAAGAGGTATTAATTAAATCTCTAAAATATAAAGGGTTCAAACAAAAAATCCTTACAAAATAAGAAAATTATACAAATATCCCATAAACTGGGGACTGATTCAAAAATTGAAAATCTTAACTCGCTCCTAAGGAAGTAGACCTCTCTAACGCTGTTAAGTTAACCTCCTCATTTGTAGGATTTACAGACACTAAGGAAGAAGAAACAGTTGAATCACCAGGAGGGAAAGAAGGCACGGCAGCCTCGAATGTTGTAGCCGGAATTGCGGCAGGAGCAACTAACTCATTGGGGGGATCATTAGCCACGGTCAAGTCATCAGAAGGAGAAGGAGATTGTTGGTTCATCTCAATAGTGCTCAAAACCTTGGCTAACTCAGACTCCTGGTTGAAACCCTCTTGGCTAGCTTCCATTAAGGCATCCCGTCGAGAATTCAGGAAAGCCCAACTCACCTCTGCATCAAAACTCTCCTCAAGGAGGGCACAATCGTTATTATTTAAAGTAAGTTCATCCTTTAACAATTGATTTTCATTCAAAGCGGAGTTAAAGGAGATTTCCAGGAAGGCACGGGATTCTTCCAAGGCACGTGCCTTATCAGAGGAAGCTTGCAAATCAGCCTGAGCCTGAGATAAGGTTTGCACTAGTTCTCTCGCATACTCCTCTTTCTTCTTCAAGAGAACCTTAAGCTCCCTAATCTCAACGTTGGACCTAGACAACTGTTCAGAAAAAGAACATTCTTGACGTTCTTTTTCATTTGCCACCTCGCCAAGAGAAGCCTTAACCCCGTCCAATTCAGAAGCCAAAGTTCGATTTTGTTGCTCTAAGTTGTGGCTGTGCTCCAGTAAATCCGTAACCTTCTTCTGAGCATCTCTCAACTGTTTTCGCCAATTAGCTGCTTGGGAATCCGCTTCCTTAGCCTTCCTTTTAGCTTCAGAAATAGCTCGGTCAGCTTCACGAGCTTTCTTCTCCAAAGTGGAAATTCTCCCCATAAGCTCTGTACCTATAAGGTTAGCCTGTATAACAAATGTGTATGAGTGGAAATCAAGAGAAAATCTTTTTCTTAAAAAAAAAGAGATAAGAAACATACCCTCAAAGTGTTATGAACTGTGTCGTTCACTAGAGTCAGACAGCTATGGCTGTCCATTTTCCCTTTCTCAATATCCCCAATCAGGGGCTTAAGCCAGGCATCTGCCCCGCCTGACTTCCTTAAGAGGCTCATGTCTGCCGGAAACTCAAGTGTAACACTCCTCATAGCCATGCTCCTATTGCTAGAACCCTCTTCTACACAGCTGACAGAAGGAGGTACGGTAGAGGAGGTAAAGACGGTGGTATTTGCAAAATTCGGAACAGGCAAGGGAGCAGAAATTGGAAAAGAAGGGGGGTAGGAATAGTAGCCGTGTGGTTATTCGAAGTGACAAAAGAAACAGATGGAATAGAAACGGAAGTTGAAAGGGGGATTTCCTCCAAAACTGGGCCAAAATCATCACCCTCGAAACCTTCGAGGAAAAGGCGTTGAGTAGACTCGAGAGTTTCATTTGGAATAGTTTCTTCATCAGATATAATAGTGACGGGCTCAGAGGAACGAACAGGAGGAACTTCAGTAGCAGGAGGAGCTTCGGCTTCATCTTCTAAAATTATCACTCGTCTCCTAGACCTGGGACGAGCTACCAAGGGTGTATCTTCATCTTCCTCCACATCAGAATCGTCCTCAAATTCTTTCCTCTTTGTTAAAATATCTCCTGATCTCCCTGAAGTTGAAGTAGTATGAGAAGAAGTTCTAAGGGCAAGAGCCGTTTCAGCTTTCATACCTCGATTAGGAAATCCTGACAAAAAGAAGGATATAAGATCGGGTATGCAAAAGTTTTTATTCTAAGTAAAGGAAATAACAAGTGAATACCATGAGTTCTGACCCTCCAGCCGCGCCTAGCAGAGATTGATTTCCAAGTACGTGCCTATATGGGTACAGCCTTTAAAAGAACATCGACCCAAGCACAGAAATCAGGGATGAGCTCCACATCTCCCATGATAGCTATTCCAAAAAGCGAAACAAAAGTGCTTTAATAACAGAAGAATGGAATGTCAAAAACTAGACACGGCAAAAATTAAAAAACACTTACGAGTCATGTTCTACTTCTCCGGAAAAGGCATGTTGGATTCACCAACCAGATCAAATGTGGGAACACTTACAACCCGTACATACCAACCACGGTCATTAACATCTTCAGTGTTTATCAAAACCCTCTTTCCTCTAGCAGACAATGTAAAGACTCCGTTGCGGAAAAGTTTGGGGTGGTAAAGGTGAATCAAGTGAGGAAAGGTAAAATTTACACCTGCCTTAGTTGAAATAAACCTTAAGCATGCTACTGCTCTCCAAACCAGAGGACCGACTTGGGGCAGATAGATTTTGCAGAAGCGACAAAATTCAAGAATCACTGGGTCAATAACAGGAGAAAATCCCAGAGTAAAGGGACAAGTATAAACACAAGAAAAACTAGGGTTGTAAGAAGAAATACTCTGGTTAGGGTTGGGAATAACTATGGGGGTACTAGCTCTCCAATGACAATCCTCCCGAATTAAAGGAATCATTGGTTCAGTAATTATAGAGGGGTAATTATCAACCTTATCCAACTTGAGCATTTGCTCGCAAAGAACCGCCTTATCATGCTCAAAGGACAAATCCGATGGTACAATTTCGTTCACCGTCGGTTCATGAAGAGGTTCCGCAGATTCTCTTCCAAGAATTCTTTTCCCTTGGAAGAAGGTTTGTTAGATGAAGATCCCTTGGAAGAAGTACTAGAAGGGATAGCAGAACCAGATATGTCGCTCTGTATTGATCTCATACCACGAGGAGCACCAGTTCCGCCCTTTTTATGCCTCGCGTGAGCATTAGGGAATTGGTCAAAGATTGGAACTTTTCTAGTATTAGAAGATGCCATGGCTCAGCACGTTTTTACAAAAGAAGAGTAGAAGGAAGAAGTAAAGAGCTACTCAGTAAAAAGGGATAAAGAAGAAGAAATCACAATAATATACGAAAAGTGATCGGTAAAGCAGGAAAAGTAATGATAAAATGCCTATAATAAAGGTAACCATCACTTCGAGAGTAAAGTAAAGAAAAGGCTGCAAACTCGCAGAACTAGTAGAGAAGTGACACGTATATGGTGCATTAAATGAAAGAGACAACTGAAGCGTCAACACTGACATAGCATTTATTATGATTCCAAGAATTCCCTTTTGTAAGAATCCACTTCCCATATATTTAAATGATAAATAAATGGAAAGTGGGGGGACTATCTGTATTAGGAAAAAACTTTTTATAACGTGGCAAGATACGTGGAATATCAAACAAGAAATTTTATTATTTTGAGGAGGAGATACGAAGAAGTAAAATAGGCACGGGGTGAAGTTCGATTAAGAAGTCCCGTACCTATTTAGAACATGTAAGAACATAACTACAGAGATAAAGGACATCAACAGAAAATAGATACGAGCTTCGTATCTATTCAAAACATCTAGAAGCAACGGGTCAAAAAGCATTTGAAGCATGGATCTGAAGGCAGAAATGAGTCTAAATTCAATCATTAAATACCCTATACGTTAGAGGATCAACATTTATTGAAAATGATTGTGTAACAACCTATTTAATGTCATTTATTGCTCATTAAATCTTACGTTATATTCCTCCCTCTAGAGTGAGCTATAAGAGGAGGAAGTTAAACTCATTGTAACACAGAACAATCACTGAAATATAATTTTTTTTACTGTCTATTCTAATTATTGAAAGTCTATTACATTTTTTCGGTCTCTTGATTATTAGTAACCCGATTTCTTTATTATTTTCTACCCCCAAACGCAATTCTGGTTTAATTCCTCGGGCTTTTACTCAGACTTCAAAGCTACAACGAGTTCTATTTAGGTCCAATTTATCCTTTTAACTCAGAATCATTTCCTGCAAGGCATAAAATACGTAATAAGTAAAAATCGCCATCATTTAAGCTCAAACACAAGTAAAGCGCAGTAATTATAGTGCAAACTTTGACTAAAATATGAATTTCTAGCCTACCATCAATAAACAAGAGATGAATTTCCTTTGAGTAATAATGAAGTTTCTAACATTTTTGAGTTGATTAATTGTGATTTCTGGGGACTTATCGAACAACTTCTTCTTATGGTGCATCATATTTTTTGACCGTTATAGATGATTACTCGCGTGTTTTGTGTATTGTTTTATTAATTGATAAGAAAGAAGTAGTGCAAATTATGAAGAATTTTGTTGCTATGGTAGACAGACATTTCAATAAGCGAGTTAAAACCTTCAGGAGCGTTAATGGACTAGAGTTTACATGTATGATAAATTATTTTCTTGAATGTGAGATTTTCTTAAAACTTCGTGTACGGGAACACCCCAATAGAATGGAAGAGTGGAAACGAAGCATCATCATATTTTGAATGTAGTCCGAGCCTTGCGCTTTCAAGGTAACTTGCTAATTTGATTTTGGGGGAATGTGTATTGATTGTTTGTCATTTGTTTAATCGAAATCCATCTTACTAATTATTATATGGTCGAGTCCTGAGTATGGACATCTTTGAATATTTGGCTCGCTATGTTATGCTCGAATCTTAAGGAAGAAGGTGATAAATTTTCGAGTAGAAGTCGTATGTGTGTATTCGTGGGATATCCCTATGGAAATAAGAGTTGGAAGGTGTATGATTTAGAGAAGAAAGAATATCTTATTTCACGAGATGTTGATTACTATGAGGCTGAAAATAAAGAAATACATATGAGGGAACTAGAGAGGATGAGGAATCTGATACGATGGGAGGCAGTGAATTGATCCAATTTCGTGAAGACGATTTTGAAGTGGAGGATCACCACGAAGTCGATATAGAGGAAAATGTTCACTAGGATATGGGGGCCTAAATTGAGGAAGATGAAATAATAGAGGGGGAGCAGTTAGGATGCGGACATCACCAAAAACACACATCGGTCTGATTGCGTGATTATGATGCAAATGTTGTTCAAACATTGAGTCCATCTTTTCCTCCATCCATTTCACAACATCACTTAGGTGCACATTATCCTTTAACACAATAGTTAATTGTGATTAATTGTGATAAATTCCATATCTTAGTTGACATATTTATATTTTATCGGCACATGCAATCCATGAAAGAGCTTATTTATTTTATGTTTTCGCTTCAGTACTTGTCAACACTCATTTATAAAATAGTTTAAAATTTGAATTAATGTATAATCAGATAAAAGAAACTTCTAAGCTTAAAAAATTGTGGGCAGACTACAGAACTATTTAATATATTGTATAACGAGATTCTTGGGGCCTAGATCTTTTGGACGCCTGGGGGGTTAAGATGAGGAGAGAGAGGTTTAAGTTGAATACTTGAGGTAGTGAGTATGTAGGAGTTTTGTTCTAGAAAGAAATATTTTAAGGATAAACTAGTAAAAAAAATTGTCAAACTTAAAGTGCTTATAAGCTAAAAATTCATAAGCTGGGGGTGACCAGCTTATGGCTTATTTTTTTACTTATAACCACTAGGCTTATAAATACTTTAACTTTACCAAACATATAAATAAGCCAAAAAATACATATAAATTAGTTTGATAAGCTTATAAGTTTAGGCAAACACCCTCTAAATCTTCTTTTTTCACTTTTAGTTATGACACAGGACAAAATATGTGCACTATTTGCAAACATTAAGGACCTGTTATATATAAGGACTAAAATTTAACCTTTTAACATAAGTGGCTATTTTGATCTTTTTTCATTCTCTTTTAACATTCTCACATGTTTCCTCTAGGGTTGTACTCCTATAATATTTGATTTCTTTCCCATATTCTGTCACGACCCTAGTTCACCAATTGTGAACATGTCGTGATGGCACCCAGTTCCCAAGACTAGGTAAGCCTAACACGTTGCGGAATATATAAGTTATAAATACTTAAATAAGAAACAACGGAAAAATAACATAAAAGATATGTAATCCGTGCCGCTTGGCACATACATCCGTCACACAATGAATAAAATACTACCAAGATCCGGAACCCCACGGTAATACAGACTAAAAGGGAAATACAAATGTGGCTCTATGTGTAAGAGTATCTAACAACGAAATGAAGAAAAATGTCAACTAGTAATACTAGAATAGAAGGGAAGCCTCCGGATCCGCGGACGTAGCAGATCATACCTCGAAGTCTCCCGAAAGCTGCGGAATCACCTAGCACGAGCCTGCTCTGATGTACCTGGATCTGCACAACAAAAGTGTGCAGAAGAGTAGCATGAGTACACCACGGCGGTACTCAGTAAGTGCCAAGCCTAACCTCGATGGAGTAGTGACGAGGAAGGTCAGGGCCCTACTGAGAAACAATAACATAATGATGATAACAGAAATAAACAGTTTAAATGATAATGAATTCCGAAATGACAACAATAAGATGATTACCGCAATTGTCTACAATTAAGCTAACAACAAATAACCAACTCAAATAAACAAATCAAGGATCTGTGGGAATTAAACCCACAATCCCATTCTCAGTACCTCTGGGTCTCCGGGAATCGAACCCGCAGCCCATGTCTCAATAATGTATCAATAACTCAAGATCTCCGGGAATCGAACCCGCAGTCCCTACCAATAAGTCAGGATCTCGGGAATCGAACCAGTAGTCCTTATTTCAATAATCTCAGGATCTCGGGAATCGAACCCGTAGTCCACATTTCAATAATCTCGGGATCTCGGGAATCGAACCCGTAGTCCATATTTCAATAAATCTCAGGATCTCGGGAATCAAACCCGTAGACCATATTTCAATAATCTCAGGATCTCGGGAATCGAACCCGTAGTCCACATTTCAAAAATCTCAGGATCTCGAGAATCGAACCCGTAGTCCATATTTCAATAATCTCAGGATCTCGGGAATCGAACCCGTAGTCCATAACCACAGAAAGTAAAGGAATACACAGAGAGAAGTATAATATGCTTAATGATAACTTCGCCGATGAACAGCGCCAGCGATTACCAAGAAAACTCAAGTAAGTCAATTAAGCAACTAGACAGTTAGATTCTATCTAATCATGCTTTTCTAACTACTACCAGGTAGGAATATCAAATTTAACAACTAAGAACAGGAATATCACTCATTGAACATTTTGAGTAAAGTATGTGTTCAACAACCAGCGCATGTACACGGCCGTCACCTCGCGTACAAGGCATTTAAAGTATCACAATAATATCCTAGGGGTGAAAGTCCCCCACACGAGGTTAGACAAGCCACTTACCTCAATTCCGGTACAAAACCGCTAAGAAATAACCCTCTTGCCGCGAATGTCGGCCTCCACAAGTGTAGTATCCGATAAAAATCAATAGAATCACATCAAAATAGGCCAATTGGGCATTACCCAATCAAAATAACTCAAAATATACCAAAACCCACAAGTTGCCAAAACCCGACCTTCGGTACGCTTATCGAAAAATCACGGAAGTTATATATTCGGAACCCTTGTCTCAATACGAGTCTAAGCATATAAAGTTTATCAAATTCGGACTCCATTTGCCCACTCAAAACCTTGATCTTCTAAGGTTCAAGCCTAGGGTGAAAACCCCCATAAAACACCCCAAATTCCTCCATTTTCATGAGATAATTGCATAACATTGTCAACAATAATCATAATTTGAGTCCATAGTTGTTTACCTGAAGAAACCCCTTGAATCTCCCTTCAAAATCACCCAAATTGCCCCTTAAGCCGAGCCCTCAAAGTTTGGAAATGTTTCTGAAATTTCTAACTTCTGACATAATTAACTCCCTGCGATTTCCGCTTCTGCGGATCCACTTTCGTGAAGCCCAGGCCTGGCTGGCCCATTTCGCTTCTGCGAGTCTAAAGCCGCTTCCACGAGGCCGCTCCTGCGGACAGAGGTCCGCTCCTGCGGAACTCTCCGCTCCTACGAACAAAAGTCCGCTTCTGCGGACTCGCCTAAGCGGAGGCTTGTCCGCTTCTGCGAAATTCCCCAACTCGTCTCCTGACCGCTTCTGCGGTCCCCTTCCTCGCACCTGCGATACCGCTTATGCGGACAAGGACCGCCCCTGCGCTCCAGTCCGCTTCCGCGCTCCAATTTCCGCTTCAGCGGACTCGCCTCTGCGGTTCCATTTCCGCAGGGGCGAAAATAACAGAGGCAGAATTCCCTAACCTGCAATTTCCATGATTTTCTCCCGTTTAACCATCCGAAACCACCCCGAGGCCCCCGAAATTTTATCCAAACACACCAACACATCCTAATACCTTATTATAACTTGTTCCAATCCTCAAAACACGTCTAACAACATCAAAACCCATAATTCACATTGAATTCAAGCCTAAATTTCTTAAAACTCTCTGAATTACACATTCGATCTAAAACCCGACCAAACGACTTCCGAATGACCTGAAAATTTGCCGACATATCCAAAATTACATAACGAAGCTACAAAAATTGTCGGAATTCCATTCCGACCCCCGGATCAAAATCTCACCTATCGATCGGATTCGCCAACATTTCAACCTTCGGCATTTCAAGCCTAATTGAGCTACGGACCTCCAAAATACATTCCGAACGCGCTCCCAACCCCGAAATCACCTAACGGAGCTAATGGAACCATCGGATTTCCGTTCCGAGATCGTCTTAACACTGTTACGGCTACGGACCGTTTTCTAGCTTTAAAGCTCTTATTTAGGGACTAAGTGTCCCAAAATGCTCAAATTTTCAGAACCGACTCTCCCGGCAACCCACAATAGCAGAAATGAACTTAGGGGAATAGCTAAATTAGGGATTGGGGCACAATTTTCTAAAACAACCGGTCGGGTCGTTACATCTTCCCACACTTAAAGATTCGTTCGTCCTCGAACGAGCATAGAAAACATACATGGAGTAGTGAAAAGATGAGGGTACTAGCTGCGCATATCCCGCTCGACCTCCCAAGTCGCCTCCTCGACCGGCTGGCCCCGCCACTGAACCTTTACCGATGCGATGTTCTTTGACCTTAGCTTTCTGACCTGCCTGTCTAGAACGGCAACTGGCTCCTCAACATAAGACAGATCCTTGTCTAGCTGAACAGAAGTGAAATCCAACACATGCGACGGGTCGCCATGGTATCTCCGGAGCATGGAGACATGAAATACGGGGTGAACTCCGGCTAGGCTGGGAGGTAAGGCCAACTCATAAGCAACCTCCCCAACACGCCTCAAAATCTCAAAAGGGCCAATAAATCTAGGACTCGGCTTTCCTTTCTTTCCAAACCTCATAACGCCCTTCATGGGCGAGACTCGAAGCAGAACCCGCTCACCAACCATAAAAGCCACATCGCGAACCTTCTTGTCCGCATAACTCTTCTGTCTAGACTGGGCTGCACGAAGTCTATCCTGAATCACCTTGACCTTGTCCATAGCCTCCTGAACCATATCAGTACCTAGCAACCTGGCCTCGCCCGGCTCAAACCAACCCACGGGAGACCTGCACCCCCTACCATATAGGGCCTCATACGGTGCCATCTGAATACTAGACTGGTAGCTGTTGTTATAAGCAAACTCCGCCGGTGGCAAGAAGTGATCCCATGAACCTCCAAACTCAATCACGCACGCACGGAGCATATCCTCCAAAATCTGAATAGTGCGCTCCGACTGACCATCAGTTTGGGGGTGAAACGTTGTGCTCGGCTCCACCCGAGTACCTAACTCTTGCTGTTCGGCTCTCCAGAACCGTGAAGTGAACTGAGTGCCTCTATCTGAGATGATGGAAACTGGAATACCGTGCAGCCGAACTATCTCCCTGATATAGATCTCTGCCAGTCGTTCCGATGAATAAGTAGTGCTCACCGGTATAAAGTGGGCGGACTTGGTCAATCGATCCACGATAACCCAAATGGAATCAAACTTCCTAACGGTCCGTGGAAGTCCAGATACAAAGTCCATGGTAATGCGCTCCCATTTCCACTCGGGAATCTCAATCTGCTGCATCAATCCACCCGGACGCTGATGCTCATACTTCACCTGCTGGCGGTTGAGGCATCTAGAAACATAATCAACTATATCCCTCTTCATCCGCCTCCACCAGTAATGCTGTTTCAAGTCCTGATACATCTTCGCGGCACCCGGATGTATGGAATACCGCGAACTATGGGCCTCTGCTAGAATCAGCTCTCGAAGATCATCTACATTGGGCACACGGATACGCCCCTGCATCCTCATGACTCCATCATCCCCGATGGTAACATCTCGAGCATCATCACGCCGAACTCTATCCTGAAGGACAAGCAAATGAGGGTCGTCGAACTGACGCTCCCTGATGCGGTCAAATAGAGAAGACCGAGAAACCACACATGCTAGAATCCGGCTGGGCTCCGAAAGATCCAGTCTAACAAACTGTCTGGCTAAAGCCTGAACATCCATCGCCATAGGCCTCTCCGAGACTGGTAGATATGCTAAACTCCCCAAACTCTCTGCCCGATGACTCGAGGCATCGGCAACCACATTAGCCTTGCCTGGATGATAGAGAATAGTAATATCATAGTCCTTCAGTAGTTCCAACCATCTCCTCTGATGCATATTCAGGTCCTTCTGCTTAAGCAAGTGCTACAAGCTCCGGTGATCGGTGTAGATCTCACAAGGAACCCCATATAAATAATGATGCCAAATTTTCAAGGCGTGAACAATGGCAGCTAGCTCCAAATCATGAACAGGGTAATTCTTCTCATGCACCTTCAGCTGTCTCGACGCGTAGGCAATCACCCTACCGTCCTGCATCAATACCGCACCGAGTCCAACTCGTGAGGCATCACAATATACAATATAGGACCCCGAACCTGTAGGCAACATCAATATAGGGGCCGAAGTCAAGGCTGTCTTGAGCTTCTGAAAGCTCGCCTCACACTCGTCTGTCCACTGAAAAGGGGCACCCTTTTGGGTCAATCTAGTCATAGGTGCTGCAATCAAAGAGAACCCCTCTACGAAACAACGGTAATAGCCCGCCAAACCAAGGAAACTGCGAATCTCAGTAGCGGAGAAGGGTCCGGGCCAACTCTGCACGGCCTCCACCTTCCTCGGATCTACTCGAATACCATCACTCGACACCACGTGGCCCAAAAATGCCACTGAACTCAACCAAAATTCACATTTAGAGAACTTGGCATAAAGTTGCTTCACCCTCAGAATCTGAAGCACTATCCTCAAATGCTGCTCGTGCTCTTCCCGGCTTCGAGAATATACTAGAATATCATCAATGAAGACAATCACGAACGAGTCCAGATAAGGCCTGAACACACTGTGCATCAAATGCATAAATGCTGCTGGGGCATTAGTCGACCCAAAAGACATCACGAGGAACTCATAGTGACCATACCGGGTCCTGAAGGCAGTCTTCGGGATATCTGGCTCCCGAATCTTCAGCTGGTGATACCCGGAGCGCAAATCAATCTTAGAAAACACCTGTGCGCCCTGTAGCTGGTCAAATAAATCATTAATATGGGGCAAAGGATACCGGTTCTTCACTGTAACCTTATTCAGCTGACGATAGTCAATACACATACGCGTAGAACCGTCCTTTTTCTTCACAAACAATACGAGGAGCACCCCAAGGCGAAACACTCGGGTCGAATAAAACCACTTGCCCGATAACTCCTGTGAGTCGATCCTTCGACTCGCTTCGACTCGGGAGGAGCCGTACGGTACGGTGGAATAGAAATGGGGTGAGTGCCGGCAACAATTCAATAGCAAAGCCAATATCTCCGTCGGGCGGCATACCCGGCAGATCGGCTGGAAATACATCGGCAAAGTCACGTACCGCATGAACGAGAATCAATAGAGGAGTGTCAATACTAACGTCCCGCACATAGGCTAGATAAGCTAGACAGCCCTTCTCGACCATACGGCGAGCCGCTGAGAAAAGAAATAACACGGATAGGGGTGTGATCTAGAGTACCCCTCCACTCAATACATGGAATGCCTGGCATAGCCAGCGTCGCGGTCTTGGCGTGACAATCAAGAATAGCATAATGGGGCGACAACCGGTCCATGCCCAGAATAATATCAAAATCGACCATCCCGAGCAACAATAGATCCGCTCTGGTCTCAAAATCACAAATAGTAACCAAACACGACCGATATACGCGGTCCACAACCAAAGAATCACCCACCGGAGTGGAACATAAATGGGGGCACTCAAAGAATCCCGAGGCACACCCAGATGAGAAACAAAGTAAGAAGACACATATGAAAAAGTGGAACCAGGGTCGAATAGAACCGATGCCTCCCTGTGACTAACCATAATAATACCTGTGACAACGGAGTCAGATGCAACAGCCGCAGCGCGATCAGGAATAGCATAGAATCTGGCATGTCCCCCCTCTCGAGGGCGGTCTCTGGAACCCTGACCCTCGCCCCTGGATGGCTGGGCAGGTGGAGTGGCAGCTGGGGCTGGAATGATAGCCTGCTGGCCCTGAGAACCACGCGGATGCTGTGATGACTGATGAGGGGCTCCTCTCCTGCGCCCGGGGCACTCCCTAACCAGGTGGCGAGTATCCCCACACTCAAAACAAGCTCTGGGAGGACGCGGTGGCTGTGACTGACCGGCCTCACCCCCACTAGTCTGACCCCTGGAAGGACCCCGCGCAGGAGGTGCACTGGAAACTGGGGGAGCATAATAAGGCTCTTGAGGTGCTGGAAGACCTGGAGTACTACCGGCTGCGGGCAATGCTGAGTGAACTGGTCGGCCGGAATAACCCCTGCCAAAACGATCGGCTGATGAAGTGCGAGCACCAGAGAAATGGCCCGACTCACGAGACCTCTCGGCCTCTCTCTCTCCGCTCTCTAGGGAGCATACTCTCGATCCTCTTGGCAATGCTAACTACCTGCTGATAAGATATATCTGTCTCAAGCTCTCTGGCCATGCCGGATCGGATAGGCGGAACAAGGCCCTCGATAAATCTCCGCACTCGCTCCCGAACCGTGGCTACCAAAGCGGGTGCATGCCGGCTGGCGGGTGAGGCCGATAGCATACTCCGATGCGACGTGGAGCCTATCGCAACCGCTCGAAACTCCGAGCGCCAAGAATCCCTAAGGCTCGTGGAACAAACTCCCTTAAAAATAGATGTGAAAGCTGCGTCCAAGTCAATGAAGCGGACTCCCTTCGGACTATCCAACTCATACGTGCGCCACCGATCATAAGCGGCCCCACGAAACTGAAAAGCGGTGAAGGAAACCCCGCTGGTCTCCACGATCCCCATAGTACGAAGAATACGATGACACTCCTCCAGAAAACCCAATGCGTCATCCGAAGCCAAACCACTAAACACTAGAGGGTCATATTTCTTGAACCTCTCCAATCTACGTTGCTCGTCCTCGAAGAGGCGGCTGGTCCACCTCCGGGCTATGCTGGGGCGACGGAGGCATAACCAAAACATCCGGAACACCGTCCCGCCGGCACACACTGCTCGGTGTAACTGGCTGCGGGAGTACGGGCCCTCCCCGGCCCGAGATGTAGGCGCGACAAGAGGAGCAGTCCTGCCTGGGCTAAGTGGTATACATACTCGTGAACTGAGCCAGGGTCTCCTGTAGTGTTGGAGTAGTAGCAGTTGTAGTCGGTGTACCGGTGCTCGCGCTCCGACCTGGTCTACACTGGCACCTCGACGGCGGCGCGCGAGGTCTCGTGGCCGCACCTCGGGCACGTCCTCGTCCTCTACCTCGGCCCCGGCCTCGACGGCGGCAACGAGGGGCGCTGGCACGTTCGGTAGCTCGTGTCCTCGCCATCCGTGAGAGAATAGAACACGGTAGTTTAGATTTTTGATGTCAAAAATGTCGCACGACAAGGAATCCAAAAGAAATGAAGAGTTTCCGAAACAGAGTTACATAGCCCCTCGTAGATAAATACGGACGTCTCCGTATCGATCAGCGAGACTCTAAGTAACTGGTCTGTGTCCTGTGACTCCTATGAACCTAGAGCTCTGATACCAACTTGACACGACCCTAGTTCACCAATTGCGAACATGTCGTGATGGCACCCAGTCCCCAAGACTAGGTAAGCCTAACACGTTGCGGAATATATAAGTTATAAATACTTAAATAAGAAACAGCGAAAAAATAACATAAAAGATATGTAATCCGTGCCGCTTGGCACATACATCCGTCACACAATGAATAAAACACTACCAAGATCCGGAACCCCACGGTAACACAGACTAAAAGAGAAATACAACCGTGGCTCTATGTGTAAAGAGTATCTAACAACGAAATGAAGAAAAATGTCAACTAGTAATACTAGAATAGAAGGGAAGCCTCCGGATCCGCGGACGTAGCGGATCATACCTCGAAGTCTCCCAGAAAGCTGCGGAATCACCTAGTACGAGCCTGCTCTGATGTACCTGGATCTGCACAACAAAAGTGTGCAGAAGAGTAGCATGAGTACACCACGGCGGTACTCAGTAAGTGCCAAGCCTAACCTCGATGGAGTAGTGACGAGGTAGGTCAGGACCCTACTGAGAAAACAATAATATAATGATGATAACAAAATAAACAGTTTAAATGATAATAATTTCCGAAATAACAACATTATGATGATTACTGTAACTGTCTACAATTAAGCTAACAACAAATAACCAACTCAAATAAACAAATCGAGGATCTGTGGGAATTGAACCCACAGTCCCATTCTCGGTACCTCTGGATCTCCGGGAATCGAACCCGCAGCCCATGTCTCAATAATATCTCAATATCTCAGGATCTCGGGAATCGAACCCGTAGTCCTCATTTCAATAATCTCAGGATCTCGGGAATCGAACCCGTAGTCCACATTTCAATAATCTCAGGATCTCGGGAATCGAACCCGTAGTCCACATTTCAATAATCTCAGGATCTCGGGAATCGAACCCGTAGACCATATTTCAATAAATCTCAGGATCTCGGGAATCGAACCCGTAGTCCACATTTCAATAATCTCAGGATCTCGGGAATCGAACCCGTAGTCCACATTTCAATAATCTCAGGATCTCGGGAATCGAACCCGTAGTCCATATTTCAATAATCTCAGGATCTCGGGAATCGAACCCGTAGTCCATAACCACAGTAAGTAAAGGAATACACAGAGAGAAGTATAATATGCTTAATGATAACTTCGCCGATGAACAGCGCCAGCGATTACCAAAAAAACTCAAGTAAGTCAATTAAGCAACTAGACAGTTAGATTCTATCTAATCATGCTTTTCTAACTACTACCGGGTAGGAATATCGAATTTAACAACTAAGAACCGGAATATCACTCATTGAACATCTTGAGTAAAGTATGTGTTCAACAACCAGCGCATGTACACGCCCGTCACCTCGCGTACAAGGCATTTAAAGTATCACAATAATATCCTAGGGGTGAAAGTCCCCCACACGAAGTTAGACAAGCCACTTACCTCAATTCCGGTACAAAACCGCTAAGCAATAACCCTCTTGCCACGAATGTCGGCCTCCACAAGTGTAGTATCCGATAAAAATCAATAGAATCACATCAAAATAGGCCAATTGGGCATTACCCAATCAAAATAACTCAAAATATACCAAAGCCCACAAGTTGCCAAAACCCGACCTTCGGTACGCTTATCGAAAAATCACGGAAGTTATATATTCGGAACCCTTGTCTCAATACGAGTCTAAGCATATAAAGTTTATCAAATTCGGACTCCATTTGCCCACTCAAAACCTTGATCTTCTAAGGTTCAAGCCTAGGGTGAAAAACCCCCATAAAACACCCCAAATTCCTCCATTTTCATGAGATAATTGCATAACATTGTCAACAATAATCATAATTTGAGTCCATAGTTGTTTACCTGAAGAAACCCCTTGAATCTCCCTTCAAAATCGCCCAAATCGCCCCTTAAGCCGAGCCCTCAAAGTTTGGAAATGTTTCTGAAATTTCTAACTTCTGACATAATTAACTCCCTGCGATTTTCGCTTCTGCGGACGAAATTCCGCTTCTGCGGATCCGCTTCCGCGACATTATGTCGCTCTGCGAAGCCCGGGCCTGGCTGGCCCATTTCGCTGCTCGCGAGTCTAAAGCCGGCTCCGCGAGGCCGCTCTTGCGGACAGAGGTCCGCTCCTGCGGAACTCGCCGCTCCTACGAACAAAAGTCCGCTTCTGCGGACTCGCCTAAGCAGAGGCTTGTCCGCTTCTGCGAGATTCCCCACTCGTCTCCTGACCGCTTCTGCGGTCCCCATCCTCGCACCTGCGAGGCCGCTCATGCGGACAAGGACCGCCCCTGCGCTCCAGTCCGCTTCCGCGCTCCAATTTCCGCTTCAGCGGACTCGCCTCTGCTGTTCCATTTCCGCAGGGGCGAAAATAACAGCGGCAAAATTCCCTAACCTGCAATTTCCATCATTTTCTCCCGTTTAACCATCCGAAACCACCCCGAGGCCCCTGGAATTTTATCCAAACACACCAACACATCCTAATACCTTATTAGAACTTGTTCCAATCCTCAAAACACGTCTAACAACATCAAAACCCATAATTCACATTGAATTCAAGCCTAAATTTCTTAAAACTCTCTGAATTACACATTCGATCTAAAACCCGACCAAACGACTTCCGAATGACCTGAACATTTGTGGACATATCCAAAATTACATAACGAAGCTACAGAAATTGTCGGAATTCCATTCCGACCCCCGGATCAAAATGTCACCTATCGATCGGATTCGCCAACATTTCAACCTTCGGCATTTCAAGCCTAATTGAGCTACGGACCTCCAAAATACATTCCGAACGTGCTCCCAACCCCGAAATCACCTAACGGAGCTAATGGAACCATCGGATTTCCGTTCCGAGATCGTCTTAACACTGTTCCGGATACGGGCCATTTTCTAGCTTCAAAGCTCTTATTTAGGGACTAAGTGTCCCAAAATGCTCAAATTTTCCGAACCGACTCTCCCGGCAACCCACAATAGCAGAAATGAACTTAGGGGAACAGTTAAATTAGGGATTGGGGCGTAATTTTCTAAAACGACCGGTCGGGTCATTACATATTCCCTCCGCGATTCTGCCACCGCCCATCGCTGGCGACCTGGTAAGGCTTTTTTCTTCAAAAATTATTTCAGGCCCGATTCCAGCTTTGCACTATTTTGCGTGTATATGTTATTTTAACGTTATTGTTTATACCTAATATTTAGAGATTCCTTGCTAGATTTTTCACCTAGCAACTAGAAAAGAGGATGATTGACCTCGTACAGAAATAGAATCTTATTTTGAACATGTAATATGGTATGGTACTTGCAGACACATGTTTTGAAGTGATTTTGTCATGAACTTAAAGATTCACAACAATAAGAGAGAAATAACATGAAAAGAAAAGCTTTAAACCAAGAGAAAATTAGAAGAAAAAGTATTATGAAATAAGAAGAATAGTGGGGAAGCTGCAAGTTATTCATTCACTGCTTTCTCAATGAATATATCATCAGATATTCACGAATATAAGGATTGGTTTGGGGCAGGGGGGTTAAAGCCAAACCTTAAGTAGAGGCTTTAAAGTTATTTAATAATTATTATATTTATTTTAATTTGAAACTTATTCTCTAGCTGACAAAGCTATTCATCATTTATAATAAAGTTTTCCTAATATGTATGCTGAGTTTTGAATCACCAGATCCATATTTTAGTTGACATATTTAAAGTTTATCGGCACATGCAATTCATGAAAGAGCTTATTTATTTCAAGTTATTGCTTCAGTACTTGTGAATACTCATTTACAAAATAGTTTAAATTTTGAATCAATGTATAATCAGATAAAAGAAACTTATAAGCTTGAAAAATTGTGGGCACACTAAAGAACTATTTCATATTGTATAACGAGATTCTTGGCAGGGGCGTACGCAGAATTTTTTGTAAGCGGTGTCACGATTTTATAATATGAATGATAAATAAATCTCTATAATATCTTATTAAAAAGAACGGAACTTGAATCATATTAATTAAACACAACTGCATTATATTACAATTCTTATTGATAAATTTTTATTTTTTGAAATGTGTTCTAGGAACTCAAAAGATTTTAAATAGTATATGTATTTGTTCTTGACTGATTAGTTTAGATTTTAAAAATATATCACTAAACGCGCAGCTACAGAGGTTTGAACCCTTGACGTAATCTAGAAATCTGGGGCACTTAATCAAATGAGCTGCCAGGCTATTCATGCCTAGTGGGGTCACTTTAATATAATTATACGTTTCTTTTGTTCTGTATTTTAATAATATATAAATAATTAGTTAAATTATCCGACGAAGCGGTGTCGCGTGACACTGCTTCGTCACATGTAAATCCGCCCATGATTCTTGGGGCCTAGATCTTTGGACGCCTGGGGGGGGGGGTTAAGATGAGGAGAGAGGTTCAAGTTAAATACATGAGGTAGTGAGTATTGATGTAGGAGCTTTGTTCTAGAAAGAAATATTTTAAAGATAAACTAGTAAAAAATTTGGTCAAACTTAAAGTGCTTATAAGCTAAAAATTCATAAGCTAGGGGTGACCAGCTTATGACTTATTTTTTTACTTATAACCACTAGGCTTATAAATACTTTTAACTTTACCAAACATATAAAAAAACCAAAAAATACTTATAAATTAGTTTAACAAGCTTATAAGTTTAGGCAAACACCCTCTAAATCTTCTTTTTCACTTTTAATTATGACACAGGACAAAATATGTGCACTATTTGCAAACATTAAGGACATGTTATATATAAGGACTAAAATTTAACCATTTAACATAAGTGGCTATTTTGATCCTTTTTCATTCTCTTTTAACATTCTCACATGTTTCCTCTAGGGTTTTACTCCTATAATATTTGCTTTCTTTCCCATATTCCCTCCGCGATTTTGCCACCGCCCACGTCGGCGACCTGGTGAGGCTTTTTTCTTCAAAAATTATTTCAGGCCCGATTTCAGCTTTGCACTATTTTGCGTGTATCTGTTATTTCAATGTTATTGTTTATACCTAATATTTAGGGATTCCTTGCTAGATTTTTCACCTAGCAACTAGAAAAGAGGATGATTGACCTCGTACAGAAATAGAATCTTATTCTGAACATGTAATATGGTATGGTACTTGCAGACACATGTTTTGAAGTGATTTTGTCATGAACTTAAAGATTCACAACAATAATACAGAAATAACATGAAAAGAAAAGCTTTAAACCAAGAGAAAATTAGAAGAAAAAGAATTGTGAAATAAGAAGAATACTGGGGATGCTGCTGGTTATTCATTCACTACTTTCTCAGTGAATATATCGTCAAATATTCACGAATATAAGGATTGGTTTGGGGCAGGGGGGCTAAAGCCAAATCTTAAGTAGAGGATTTAAAGTTATTTAAAAATAATTATATTTATTTTAATTTGAAACTTATTCTCTAGCTGACAAAGCTATTCATCATTTTATAATAAAGTTTCCTAATATGTATGTTGAGTTTTGAATCACCAAATCCATATCTTAGTTGAAATATTTAAATTTTATCGGCACATGCAATCCATAAAAGAGCTTATTTATTTCAAGTTTTTGTTTCAGTACTTGTGAACACTCATTTACAAAATAGTTTAAAATTTGAAGCAATGTATAATTGTGACGACCCAAAGGGTCATCACTTGTTTTATTAATCATTCCGAGCTTTTGAGGTCTTGAAAACCTCATTTATAGTTGCCTCGATTTGCGTGCACAGTCCGGGCACAAAGCTGGAAAATATTTATGTTGAAATATGTGAAATATGTGAAAAAGTTGAAGAATTTTGATATTAATATTGATATGGTTGACTTTGGTCAACATTTTTGGTAAACGGACCCGGATCCGTGATTTGACTATCTCAGAAAATCCGTAGAAAAATATCGAACTTGGGCATATGCCCGGAATTGAAATCCGAGGTCTAGAACCCCGGTAAAAGAATTTTTCTGTTAAATTGTTTTCTGAAAATGTTTAAGGAAAATGAAACTGAATTTTGATTAAAAAGTACTGGTATCGGGCTCGTATTTTGGTTCCGACACCCGGTACAGGTCATATATATTGGTTAAGCGCTTCCTGTAAAGTTTGGTTGAAAACGGACGTCGTTTGACGCATTTCGGCCTTAAATTGGAAATTTTGGAAATTATGAAATTTGAAAGAATTCTTGAGTTTTAAGGCTCAATCCATTGATTTTGATGTTATTTTAGCGATTTGATCGCGCGAGCAAGTTCGTATGATGTTTTTGAGTTAGTGTGCATATTTGGTTTGGAGCCCCAAGGGCTCGGGAGTGTTTCGGAGGTGGTTCGGGGTGTTTTTGGATTTGAAAACACAGCAGAAATTCTGCTGTTTCTGCAGAGGGATTTTGTTCTACGCGATCGCGGCCTCATCCACGCAATCGCACAACATTGGCCAGTTCTTCTACGCGATCGCAACATCCCTCACGCGATCGCGTAGCTTCTAGTTCTTCCCCCACGCGATCGCAGTCATGTTCACGCGATCGCATAGGCCAAATAGGCTGCCCGGTGAGTTTCCTCTACGCGATCGCGTAGCATCCCTCACGCGATCGCGTAGCTTCCAATCTTTTCTCCACGCGATCGCAACCTTTTGCACGCGATCGCATAAGAGGCCGGTCTTTCCTCTACGCGATCGCAGCCCAATTCACGCGATCACGTAGGGTAAATTTCCGCCCAGTGAATTAATACCCAAAACAGAACACTTACGGGATTTTATCCCATTTTCACAAAAACCTTTCTTCTCCACAGCTCTTAGGCGATCTTTGAGGTATTTCTTCATCAAAGTTCATTGGGTAAGTATTGTTTAACTCGTCTTCTTCATTTTTCATCAACATCAATCAAATTCTTAGGCTTAAACATGTGTAAATTGGTTGAAAAATTTGAGAAATGGGTATAGTTAGGGCTTTCAATGAATTTGCGATCTAGACCTCGTTTTGGAGTCGAACTTAAGAACAAATTGTATATTTGAACTCATGGAGGATTGGGTGAACTTATTTTGGTTCGAAACTTGAGTTTCGATTATGTGGGCCCGGGGTCGATTTTTACTATTCCGATGCAGAATGTTGTAAAAATCATATTTAGCAATATGAACTAGTTTGTTAAGTAGAATTGATGATATGAAATCAATTGTGTATAGATACGGTTGGATTGGAGTCAAATTCGAAAGGAAAAGGCATTGCTACGGATTGAATCGTTGGTGAACTTTCGAGGTAAGTGTTTGTTCTATCCTAGTTTGTAGGAATATGAATTTAGTTATGAATAAATTGTTGAATAAGAGCTATTGGTGTTATACCGGTAATGAAGGTAAATTGTTGAAATTATTATAAATTATTGGTTTAAAACCGGTAATTATAAATATTGTTGATATAGAGATTATTGGCTAAATGCGGTAATATATATATTTTATGAATTGGGATCGTGTGGCGCGCCGACCACTTATATATATTTATGAATTGGGATCGTGTGGTACGCCGACCACAAAAGTGATTTTAAATCTTGGCATTGGCCATAGTTGCCGGTAGCCTATTGATATATTTGGGAGCGGGTGGTACGCCTACCACAAGATATAAGTATTGATATATTTGGGAGCGGGTGGTACGCCTACCACAAGATATAAGTATTGATATATTTGGGAGCGGGTGGTACGCCTACCACAAGATATAATTACGGTGATAGTTGGGAGCGGGTGGTACGCCTACCACGAGACATGAAATGAGAGAGGAATTGAGACATGAAAGTAAGATTTATTCTGTTGATTAGATTATTCTGGATATCGTGAGTTATCGACTGTTATTTCAGAGCAGAGTATTTCCGTATAAATGTATTGTATGTATATGTCTATATTGTAACTGTACAGGTTTAGGTGGGTGACTGGCCTTAGCCTTGTCACTAGTTCGCTGGGATAGGCCAGGCACTTACCAGCACGTGGGGTCGGTTGTGCTGATACTACACTCTGCGCTCTTTTTGCGCAGATACAGGTTACGGACAGCAGCAGCGGCAGTAGCGACTTGTGGATTTTCTGACTACAGAGACTACGAGGTAGCCTTGCAGGCGTCCGCAGGACCCGTTGTCTCTTCTATCTATGCTTTTCATTCTGTTATCTCATGTAATCGAGATAAACAGCTTGTATTTTCTTTCAGACAATTATGTGTATTATTCTTAGAAGTTCGTGAGTATTGTGACACCGGTCTTGGGTAGTGTATCATGTTTGGGTTTTCTTTATCATATTTGACTAAGTCTTCCGCTAATTTTGATTATTCCGCTGTAATTTATATAATAAGTCATAATAAGAAATTGGTAATTTATGGAGATGTAATTAATATTTGGCTTGCCTAGCTTCCATTTAGTAGGCGCCATCATGACCCCGATGGTGGGAAATCCGGGTCGTGACAAGTTGGTATCAGAGCACTAGGTTGCACAGGTCTCACAACTCACGAACAACCTTAGTAGAGTCTGAAGGATCGGTACGGAGACGTCTGTATTTATCCTCCAGAGGCTACAGAGTTAGGAAAATATTCTCTTTATTCTTTCCAGTCGTGCGACTTGATCTTTTGAATGTTAATTGAACTTCTACTCGGTTCTTCCGCAGATGGTAAGGACACGTGCATCCTCATCTACTAACCAGCAGCCCGAGGTCCCAGCAGCGGCAGCTCCTGCTAGGGGTAGAGGCCGAGGTCGAGGTCGTCCTTGAGGACAAGGTAGGGGCAGAGCTCAGCCCCGAGCAGCAGCACGAGTGGCAGAACCTCGGGTTCATATCGAGGAGGAAGTTCCAGCCCCAGCAGCTCCAGTAGGCCCAGCTCAGGTCCCAGGAGGAGCTGTGTTTTCACCGGATCTATAGGATGCTTTGGTCCGTATAGCAGGTTTTATGGATCATATCACCGGAGCAGGTTTATTACCGGTAGCACCAGCCACTTCTCAGGCTGGAGGAGGTAATCAGACTCCTGCTACGCGCACTCCGGAGCCGATGATTCCCCAGACTCAAGTTCCTGTGATTCAGCCAGTTGAGGCAGCTCGGCCTATTATTGCGACTCCGTCTAATGATGGTGCAGCCATGTCTGCTGACGCGTTGTGGAGATTGGACAGGTTTACCAAGCTGTTCACTACCACATTCAGTGGCACTCCTTCAGAGGATCCACAGGATTTCCTATACAGCTGCCACAAAGTTCTCCGTACTATGGGTATTGTGGAGACTAATGGTGTGGATTTTGCTACTTTTCGGTTATCCGGTTCCGCCAAGACTTGGTGGAGAGATTATTGTCTAACCAGGCCAGCGGGATCGTCATCTTTGACTTGGGAGCAGTTTGCAGAATTATTCTTGGAGAAGTTCCTTCCAGCAACTCAGCGGGAGGTTATGCGCAGACAATTTGAGCGTCTTCATCAGGGTTCTATGTCTGTCACACAGTACGAGACTAGGTTCGTGGACCTGGCTCGTCATGCTATCATCATACTTCCCACAGATCGGGAGAGAGTGAGGAGGTTTATTGATGGCTTGAATCGGCCAATTCGGCTACAGATGGCTATGGGGGCAGGAACTGAAATCACTTTTCAGGAGGCGGCTAATACAGCCCGCCGGATCGAGATGGCTCTGTCACGGGGAGCGAGACATGGATCGGATAAGAGATCTCATAATTCGGGTAGATTCAGTGGTACCTCGTCTGGAGATAGAGATTTTTATGATAGAGGCCATCCTCCTAGGCCTTATCGGTCAGCTCTTCAGGTTTCTCATGATGCTTCAGGTGATCGTAATTCTCAGCCACGCTACTCTGATCAGCAGCCTATCAGTGCACCACCACTTCGCCATTTTCAGTAGCCGAGGGCTTGTTTTACGTGCGGTGATCTTAGGCACATTGCAAGGTATTGCCCTCGAGCTTCGGACAGATCTCACCAGCAGGGTTCTCGTGCCATGATTCAGGCCCCAGTTCCCTCATAGCCTGCCCAGCCGGCTAGAGGCGGAGGTAGAGGACATAGAGGTGGAGGTAGAGGTCATAGAGGTGGAGCTCGGACCGATAGAGGTAGAGACCAGCCAGCAGCTGATCGTCCTAGAGATACTGCTCAGGGTGGTGGGGCACAGCCCCGATGTTATGCACTTCCCGCCAGACCAGAGGCTGAGTCTTCTGATGCCGTCATTACAGGTATTATTTTGGTTTGTGATAGAAAGGCATCGGCATTATTTGACCCTGGGTCTACATATTCGTATGTGTCTTCCTATTTTGCACCATACTTGATTCAGCCCAGTGATCCACTGAGTGTTCCTGTTCATGTGTCTACACCAGTAGGCGACTCTATTGTGGTTGATCGAGTTCATCGGTCATGTATTATAGTAATTGAGGGTCTCGAGACCCGTGCTGATTTATTACTCCTAAATATGGTGGACTTCGATATTATACTAGGCATGGACTGGCTATCTCCATATCATGCTATTTTAGATTGACATGCCAAGACTGTGACTTTAGCTCTGCCGAATTTGCCTCGTATAGAGTGAAAAGGAATTTCAGGTCATACTAGCCGTAATGTTATTTCTTATGTTAAAGCTCAGCGTATGGTTGGAAAGGGATGCTTGGCTTATTTGGCCTATGTCCGTGATTCTAGTGCTGAAGTTCCTTCTATTGACTCTGTGCCTGTGGTTCGCGAATTTCCTGAAGTATTTCCTTCAGACTTGCCAGGTATGCCGCCCGATAGGGACATTGATTTTTGCATTGACTTGGCTCCAGGCACTCAGCCCATTTCCATTCCCCCATACCGTATGGCTCCGCCAGAGTTAAAAGAATTGAAGGAGCAGTTGCAGGATTTACTTGAAAAGGGTTTCATTAGGCCTAGTGTTTCACCGTGGGGTGCACCTGTATTATTTGTAAAGAAGAAAGATGGTTCGATGAGAATGTGCATTGACTATCGACAGTTAAACAAGGTGACTATCAAAAATAAATATCCACTTCCGCGAATTGATGATTTATTTGACCAGCTTCAGGGTGCCAAGGTATTTTCAAAGATAGATTTGAGATCTGGCTATCATCAGCTGAAGATTAGGGCATCCGATGTCCCTAAGACCGCGTTCCGCACTCGGTATGGACATTATGAATTTCTGGTCATGTCTTTTGGGTTGACAAATGCTCCAGCGACTTTTATGGAATTAATGAATCGGGTGTTCCGGCCTTATTTAGACTTGTTTGTAATAGTCTTCATTGATGACATATTAATATATTCCCGCAGTCAGGAGGAGCATGCGCAACATCTCAGAGTGGCCTTACAGACTCTGAGAGATAGCCAGCTATATGCAAAATTTTCAAAGTGTGAATTTTGGCTAAGTTCAGTTGCATTCCTGGGTCATATTGTGACGGCAGCAGGTATTCAGGTTGATCCAAAGAAAATTGAGGCAGTCAAGAGCTGGCCTAGACCGACATCAGCCACAGATATTCGGAGTTTCTTGGGGTTAGCGGGTTATTACCGCCGATTCGTAGAAGGATTTTCTTCTATTACAACCCCACTGACCAGATTGACCCAGAAGGGTGTTCAATTTGAATGGTCCGATGAATGTGAGGCGAGCTTTCAAAAGCTCAAGACAACCTTGACCACGACACCGGTATTGGTTTTACCCACAGGTACGGGACCTTATACTGTTTATTGTGATGCTTCCCGTATTGGGCTTGGTGCAGTGTTAATGCAGGATGGCAAGGTTATTGCCTATGCTTCGAGGCGGTTGAAGATTCATGAGAAGAACTATCCAGTGCATGATCTAGAATTGGCGGCGATTATTCACGCATTGAAGATTTGGAGGCATTATTTGTATGGTGTAGCATGTGAAGTATACACCGATCATAAGAGTCTTCAGTATTTGTTTAAGCAGAAAGAGTTGAATATGAGGCAGAGAAGGTGGCTAGAGTTGCTAAAAGACTATGATGTTACTATTTTATATCACCCGGGTAAGGCCAATGTGGTGGCCGATGCATTGAGTAGAAAGTCTGCCAGCATGGGTAGTCTTGCATATATTCCGGTCAGTCAGAGACCATTAGCTCTAGATGTCCAGGCCTTAGCCAACCGGTTCGTGAGATTAGACATTTCTGAGCCTAGCAGGGTATTAGCTTGCACGGTCGCTCGTTCTTCTTTATTAGAGCGTATCCGTGAGAGGCAATTTGATGATCCTCATTTGCGTGAGTTGAGAGATACAGTACATCGGGGAGGTGCCACACAGGTAAATCTAGATGATGATGGGATATTGAAATTGCGGGGTCGAGTTTGTGTGCCCAATGTCGAAGGGATTCGAGAGTTAATCTTAGCAGAGGCCCACAGTTCGCGGTATTCTATTCACCCGGGCGCCGCGAAGATGTACCAGGACTTACGGCAGCACTATTGGTGGCGCAGAATGAAGAAAGATATCGTTGCGTATGTCGCTCGGTGTCTAAATTGTCAGTAGGTGAAATATGAGCACCAGAGACCTGGTGGTGTATTCCGGAGGATTGAAATTCCCGAGTGGAAATGGGAGCGGATCACTATGGATTTCGTTACTGGACTTCCTTTGACTCGGAGGAAATTTGATGCTATTTGGGTCATTGTTGATAGGCTGACCAAGTCGGCACACTTTATTCCAGTATCTGTCTCCTACTCGTCGGAGAGGTTAGCGGAGGTTTACATTAGGGAGATTGTTCGTCTCCATGGAGTGCCAGTATCTATTATCTCTGATCGGGGAACGCAGTTTACCTCGCGGTTCTGGAGAGCGGTCCAGCAGGAGTTAGGCACCCAGGTTCAGTTGAGTACATCATTTCATCCTCAGACGGATGGCCAGTCCGAGAGGACTATTCAGATTCTAGAGGACATGCTTCGAGCCTGTGTTATTGATTTCGGAGGCTCGTGGGACCAGTTTCTGCCATTAGCAGAGTTCGCCTACAATAACAGTTACCAATCTAGCATCCAGATGGCTCCGTATGAGGCGTTGTATGGTAGGCGATGTCGATCACCAGTCGGATGGTTTGAACCGGGAGAGGCTCGGTTGTTGGGTACAGACTTAGTTCCGGAGGCCTTGGATAAGGTCAAAATTATCCAGGAGAGATTGCGTGCCACTCAGTCCAGAGAGAAGACTTATGCGGATCGTAAGGTTCGAGATGTAGATTTCATGGTCGGCGAACGAGTATTGCTCCGAGTGTCGCCTATGAAGGGTGTGATGAGGTTTGGGAAGAAGGGCAAGCTCGGCCCTAGGTATATTGGCCCATTTGAGATTCTAGACAGAGTGGGAGGGGTGGCTTACAGATTAGCTTTGCCGCCTAGCTTATCGGCCGTGCATCCAGTTTTTCATGTATCTATGCTTCGGAGATACCACGGCGATCCCACACATGTGTTAGACTTCAGTACTGTCCAATTGGACAATGATCTATCTTACGAGGAGGAGCCGGTGGCCATTCTAGACCGGCAGGTTCGACAGTTGAGGTCGAAGAGTTATCCTTCTGTGCGTGTCCAGTGGAGAGGTCAGCCTCCTGAGGCATCGAACTGGGAGTCCGAGTCCGATATGCGGAGCCGCTACCCACATTTGTTCCCCGACTCAGGTACTTCTTTCTTTTGTCCGTTCGAGGACGAACGGTTGTTTTAGAGGTGGAGATTGTGACGACCCAAAGGGTCATCACTTGTTTTATTAATCATTCCGAGCTTTTGAGGTCTTGAAAACCTCATTTATAGTTGCCTCGATTTGCGTGCACGGTCCGGGCACAAAGCTGAAACATATTTATGTTGAAATATGTGAAATATATGAAAAAGTTGAAGAATTTTGATATTAATATTGATATGGTTGACTTTGGTCAACATTTTTGGTAAACGGACCCGGATCCGTGATTTGACTATCTCAGAAAATCCGTAGAAAAATATTGAACTTGGGCATATGCCCGGTATTGAAATCCGAGGTCTAGAACCCCGGTAAAAGAATTTTTCTGTTAAATTGTTTTCTAAAAATGTTTAAGGAAAATGAAACTGAATTTTGATTAAAAAGTACTGGTATCGGGCTCGTATTTTGGTTCCGACGCCCGGTACAGGTCATATATATTGGTTAAGCGCTTCCTGTAAAGTTTGGTTGAAAACGGACGTCGTTTGACACATTTCGGCCTTAAATTGGAAATTTTGGAAATTATGAAATTTGAAAGAATTCTTGAGTTTTAAGGCTCAATCCATTGATTTTGATGTTATTTTAGCGATTTGATCGCGCGAGCAAGTTCGTATGATGTTTTTGAGTTAGTGTGCATATTTGGTTTGGAGTCCCGAGGGCTCGGGAGTGTTTCGGAGGTGGTTCGGGGTGTTTTTGGATTTGAAAACACAGCAGAAATTCTGTTGTTTCTGCAGAAGGATTTTGTTCTACGCGATCGCGGCCTCATCCACGCGATCGCACAGCATTGGCCAGTTCTTCTACGCGATCGCAGCATCCCTCACGCGATCGCGTAGCTTCCAGTTCTTCCCCCACGCGATCGCAGTCATGTTCACGCGATCGCATAGGCCAAATAGGCTGCCCGGTGAGTTTCCTCTACGCGATCGCAGCAACCCTCACGCGATCGCGTAGCTTCCAATCTTTTCTCCATGCGATCGCAACCTTTTGCACGCGATCACATAAGAGGCCAGTCTTTCCTCTACGCGATCGCAGCCCAATTCACGCGATCGCGTAGGGTAAATTTCCGCCCAGTGAATTAATACCCAAAACAGAACACTTACGGGATAAAAATCCCATTTCTGTTCAACTCTCTTCTCCACAGCTCTTAGGCGATCTTTGAGGCATTTCTTCATCAAAGTTCATTGGGTAAGTATTGTTTAACTCGTCTTCTTCATTTTTCATCAACATCAATCAAATTCTTAGGCTTAAACATGTGTAAATTGGTTGAAAAATTTGAGAAATGGGTATAGTTAGGGCTTTCAATGAATTTGCGATCTAGACCTCGTTTTGGAGTCGAACTTAAGAACAAATTATATATTTGAACTCATGGAGGATTGGGTGAACTTATTTTGGTTCGAAACTTGAGTTTCGATTATGTGGGCTCGGGGTCGATTTTTACTATTCCGGGCAGAATGTTGTAAAAATCATATTTAGCAATATGAACTAGTTTGTTAAGTAGAATTGATGATATGAAATCAATTGTGTATAGATACGGTTGGATTGGAGTCAAATTCGAAAGGAAAAGGCATTGCTACGGATTGAATCGTTGGTGAACTTTCGAGGTAAGTGTTTGTTCTATCCTAGTTTGTAGGAATATGAATTTAGTTATGAATAAATTGTTGAATAAGAGTTATTGGTGTTATACCGGTAATGAAGGTAAATTGTTGAAATTATTATAAATTACTGGTGTAAAACCGGTAATTATAAATATTGTTGATATAGAGATTATTGGCTAAATGCCGGTAATATATATATTTTATGAATTGGGATCGTGTGGTGCACCGACCACTTATATATATTTATGAATTGGGATCGTGTGGTACGCCGACCACAAAGTGATTTTAAATCTTGGCATTGGCCATAGTTGCCGGTACCCTATTGATATATTTGGGAGCGGGTGGTACGCCTACCACAAGATATAAGTATTGATATATTTGGGAGCGGGTGGTACGCCTACCACAAGATATAAGTATTGATATATTTGGGAGCGGGTGGTACGCCTACCACAAGATATAATTACTGTGATAGTTGGGAGCGGGTGGTACGCCTACCATGAGATATGAAATGAGAGAGGAATTGAGACATGAAAGTAAGATTTATTCGGTTGATTAGATTATTCTGGATATCGTGAGTTATTGACTGTTAATTCAGAGCAGAGTATTTCCTTATAAATGTATTGTATATATATGTCTATATTGCAACTGTACAGGTTTAGGTGGGTGACTGGCCTTAGCCTTGTCACTAGTTCGCTGGGATAGGCCAGGCACTTACCAACACATGGGGTCGGTTGTGCTGATACTACACTCTGCGCTCTTTTTGCGCAGATACAGGTTACGGACAGCAGCAGCGGCAGTAGAGACTTGTGGATTTTTTTTAACTACTGAGACTACGAGGTAGCCTTGCAGGCGTCCGCAGGACCCGTCGTCTCTTCTATCTATGCTTTTCATTTTGTTATCTCATGTAATCGAGATAAACAACTTGTATTTTCTTTCAGAGACAATTATGTGTATTATTCTTAGAAGTTCGTGAGTATTGTGACACCGGTCTTGGGTAGTGTATCATGTTTGGGTTTTCTTTATCATATTTGACTAAGTCTTCCGCTAATTTTGATTATTCCGCCTGTAATTTATATGTTTTTAATAATAAGAAATTGGAAATTTATGGAGATGTAATTAATATTTGGCTTGCCTAGCTTCCATTTAGTAGGCGCCATCATGACCCCGATGGTGGGAAATCCGGGTCGTGACAATAATCAGATAAAAGAAACTTCTAAGCTTGAAAAATTGTGGGCAGACTACAGAACTATTTCATATTGTATAATGAGATTCTTGGGGCCTAGATCTTTTGGACGTTTGGGGGGGGGGGTTAAGATGAGGAGAGAGAGGTTTAAGTTGAATACTTGAGATGGTGAGTATTGATGTAGGAGTTTTGTTCTATAAAGAAATATTTTAAGGATAACCTAGTAAAAAATTTGGTCAAACTTAAAGTGCTTATAAGCTAAAAATTCATAAGCTAGGGGTGACCAGCTTATGGCTTATTTTTTTACTTATAACCACTAGGCTTATAAATACTTTTAATTTTACCAAACATATAAATAAGCCAAAAAAATACTTATAAATTAGTTTGACAAGCTTATAAGTTTAGGCAAACACCCTCTAAATCTTCTTTTTTCGCTTTTAATTATGACACAAGACAAAATATGAGCATTATTTGCAAACATTAAAGACATGTTATATATAAGGACTAAAATTTAACCCTTTAACATGAGTGGCTATTTTGATCTTTTTTTCATTTTCTTTTTACATTCTCACATGTTTCCTCTAGGGTTGTACTCTAATATTTGCTTTCTTTCCCAGATTCCCTCCGCGATTCTGCCACCGCCCATCGCCGGCGACCTGGTGAAGCTTTTTTCTTCAAAAATTATTTCATGCCCCATTCCAGCTTTGCACTATTTTGCGTGTATCTGTTATTTCAACGTTATTGTTTATACCTAATATTTAGGGATTCCTTGCTAGATTTTTCACCTAGCAACTAGAAAAGAGGATGATTGACCTCGTACAGAAATAAAATCTTATTCTCAAAATGTAATATGGTATGGTACATGCAGACACATATTTTGAATTGATTTTGTCATGAACTTAAAGATTCACAACAATAAGAGAGAAATAACATGAAAAGATAAGCTTTAAACCAAGAGAAAATTAGAAGAAAAAAATTGTGAAATAAGAAGAATAGTGGGGAAGCTACTGGTTATTCATTCACTGCTTTCTCAGTGAATATATCGTCAGATATTCACGAATATAAGGATTGGTTTGGGTAGGGGGACTAAAGCCAAACCTTAAGTAGAGGCTTTAAAATTATTTATTATTAATTATATTTATTTTAATTTGAAATTTATTCTCTAGCTGACAAAGTTATTCATCATTTTATAATAAATTTTTCCTAATATGCATGCTGAGTTTTGAATCACCAGATCCGTATCTTAGTTGACATATTTAAATTTTATCGACACATGCAATCCATGAAAGAGCTTATTTATTTCAAGTTTTTGCTTCAGTAATTGTCAAAACTCATTTACAAAATAGTTTAAAATTTGAATCAATGTATAATCAGATAAAAGAAACTTCTAAGCTTGAAAATTTGTGGGCAGACTACAGAACTATTTCATATTGTATAACGCGATTCTTGGGGCCTAGATCTTTTTGGATGCCCGGGGGAGGGGGGGTTTAAGATGAGGAGAGGGAGGTTTAAGTTGAATACTTGAGGTAGTGAGTATTGATGATAATGAGTATTGATGTAGGAGTTTTGTTCTAGAAAGAAATATTTTAAGGATAAACTAGTAAAAATTTTGGTCAAACTTAAAGTGATTATAAGCTAAAAATTCATAAGTTGTGGGTGACCAGCTTATGGTTTATTTTTTTACTTATAACCACTAGGCTTATAAATACTTTTAACTTTACCAAACATATAAATAAGTCAAAAAATACTTATAAATTAGTTTGACAAGCTTATAAGTTTAGGCAAACACCCTCCAAATCTTCTTTTTCACTTTTAATTATTACACAGGACAAAATATATGCACTATTTGCAAACATTAACGACCTCTTATATATAAGGACTAAAATTTAACCCTTTAACATAAATGGTGTCACTCCTTCTTTTTTTCCGGCGCCGCTAACCCGCGAGGGGAGCGAAGGAGTTTTTTTCAATTAAAGGACAATCGAAACGGGATTTATTTAATGAAATCAGAATCGCCACTTGAGAGATTTATGGTGTCCCAAGTCACCGGTTGAATCCCGAATCGAGGAAAAGAATGACTCTGTTTAATAGCCCGTGAACCAGAAATCCGGATAAGGAATTCTGTTAACCCGAGAGAAAGTGTTAGGCATTCCCGAGTTACGTGGTTCTAGCACGGTCGCTCAACTGTTGTATTCGGCTTAATAATCTGATTTTAACGATTTTTGAACTTATGTGCAAAATTTCACTTTTAACCGTTTGAATGTTATTATTCATTATTTTTATAAAGAATTGCAACATCATGAAGATGTATTTCAAACCACGTCACAATCAATGTACCCGTGATTATCGACACATTTCAATTTTGTTGAGATTTGGATTTAGGTCACATAAATGTGCACCCGAGTTTAGGGGGATAGAATTTATTAAATACGCGCTTAAATCTACTAACGCGTTATTATTTTGAGAAGGCCGTGAAAATTCACAAAGCGGCCAATCCCGAATTTCTAAGTATTTTAAATTTAGACTTGCGAGGGCCCAACAGATTGTGCGATTTATTTGGCGAGGCTCGTCTCATTTATTAAAAAAAGGTAATCCTAAAATGACTATATTTCCTATTCTTAGTTTTTATAAAGAAAGAAAATTCATAATTTTAGAATTTAAAAATGCAATGCTCATCTAATTTATGACAAAAAAAAAATTAATGAAACAGCTTTTAATCTATTTTAAATCTATGTTTAAATGAACTATTATTATTATTATTATTTTATTATTATTATTATTATTATTATTATTATTATTATTATTATTATTATTATTATATATATATATATATATATATTTAGTACTAGTTTCTCCTGGATCCATGTTCAAATATTTCATGTCTATGCTAGATTCTTCACATCTAGTACTTTATTTACTATGAGAGTTTTTAAATTATTTTAAAATAAAAAAGTAAAAAAATCTATAAAAAATGAAAAAAAGAGAAGAAAAACTACCCATTCAAATTGGGGAGTAGTTTCAAGTTGGAGTTTTAAAATAATTTTTAGATAAAAAACAAAATAAAAAAAATAGTAAATTACCAATTCAAATAAATGTTCTTTTTTTTTAAATAGACATTACTTAAATTAAAACTGAAAATAAAAGTGCAATACCAACAACTAATATATGTACAAACTAAACCAATCTTATAACTAATTTAGACGCATATTTTTTATTTTTTGGACTTAAAAAATTGATATTAACTATTCACAAACTATTTTTAAAACTGTAATCACACCTTAATCCTTTACACTTCTCGTATTATTTAAAACTCAAATCGTACCTAAATGCCTAATTTATGCAAAATACTTAAAATTCACAATTGTTATTGAATTTAACTACATACTAACAATTTAGCTTATTAAAAATTATTAAAAAAGCTCTAATTAATTCGATTAGTAAAAAAAAGTAATTCATTCTTCTTTTTAACTAATAAACAGTTTGAACATTAATAAACACATTTATAATTATACTATTTAGTAACCATTTTTGAAGTGAATTATAAATACTGCAACAAGACTTAATTATTTAAAGTTATAACAAAACTTACAGAATATTTATAAGGAATTTATTTAAACTTAATCTGTAAAAGAAGATAGAAATAGAAACTATTTAAAACTTCAAAATTTTTCATCCTTCACATATATTCATCTTTTAATTTAAACATAATCGGTTATGTACTTGATATTGGAAACAAAGAAGGATGAGGGATGATCAACACAGCAACAGCAGTACAATCAAGAATACCACTCTCCGAATTTTAACAATCAGAATCAATAACCAGCATTGAACTTCAAAAAATAAGACTTTGAAAATGAAAGACTGAAATTTTTTTTTCAGATTTGTTTTTCGTTTTTTTTTCTTTTCTTCACAATTTGGTAACATTCTTAAGATTTTTCATATTTTTCTCTCTAAGATTTTTTCTTCTCCTCATGATCTTCCTAAATTTCTCTTCTATTTATAGCAAAAAAATTTCGAAATTTTCATATTCTTTTATTTTTTTTTTTTTTTATTTTTTTATTTTATTATCTTTTTTTAATTAAAAGAAATCCCACTTACAAAATGGTTTTATTATTTTATAAAAAGAAATCCCACCTTTCTTTACTTTATTTTTTAAAACACAACTTTAATTACTTTTATATTTTTAATTGTCCACTTTCTTTTATTTATTTTAAAGAAAATGCCACTTTCTTTTCTTTTCTTTTAAAAAAACAACTTTCATTTACTTTTAATTTTTTTTTAATTTTCAGCCACTTTTGACTTTTATTTTTTAATTCCAACTTTCATTTTCTATTATTTAAAACCAACCGAAAATTTAAAAAAATTTAATATTTTCAGTTTTTGTTTTATATAAAACTAAATTATTTTAAAAAAATAAAAAAAAATTAACAATAATAGCAATAATATTAATAGTAATAATTTACTTGTTTTAAAAAAATTTAATCTTATATATATAGAAGAAATGAAACAAAAGCTAAAATACATAGAGTGAAAAAAATTAAATACGGTCAAACATTTTTCTAAGGACTTTTGTGTGTGTGTGTGTTAGGATTTTTTGGTTTAGGGTGTATTTTGAATAGTATATAGTAGTATAATAAATGGGTCATGGGTTATGGTGTTTTGGGCTGGGTAGAATAGGTTTGGGCCAAGATTTAAAATTTAGGAAGAGACCCAATTCTGAATTAGTCTTCTTTATTTTTGTTATTTTTTTATTATTACGAATTAATAAAACAAAAAATGCTAAGATTAAATTATAAAAACCAAAATTATCTTAAAATACTAATTAATGCCTCATAATAATTATTACACAAAAATTAAATATTAATTAAAATAAAATCGCACAATTTGGACATTAAATGCTAAAAATGCAACAAATACATATTTTTGTGATTTTTTATTTTTTGCAAAACAAACTTAATTACTCCTAAATGTAGAATTAAATCCTAGATGCAAATGTGATATATTTTGTATTTTATATTAATTTTAACAAACTAAATATGTACAAATAAATACAAACAATTCAAGAAAAATAACACAAAATTCACAACAATTGCAAGAAAACTAAAATGGTTTTATTTTGAATTTTTTGGAGTATTTCTCTTATACGGCAAGAATCACGTGCTCACAGCTGCCCCTCTTTGCGCGTAAACACGAAGAGTTTTTCATGCAAAGACAAGTGAGCGGATACGAGCGATTTTTGCCCGTCTAAGCACTCCGTGAGAAGCATTTTTTTTCAAAATTTTGACTGAACCTTTACTTCAAAAGGTTTCCTACATATCCCTGGCTAAAAGGGAATCAGGTCAATGTAGTTCGGAAAGTTTCGGTAGCTGGGACTACCATGAAACTGTGATTTTACTGTTACTGCTGCTGCTGTTGCGGCTACTGCTTGCTGACCTCCTTATTACACCGTGATAAAATAAAATAAGAAGCTAAACTAAATTATGATCTATGAACTGTAAACTCTTATCTATATCTTCAATTTGTTCTTCTGCTAGGGGGTACTGGTTTCAGAACCTGTAACGTGAAGAGATTGTCCGGCCACTGTTGCCTTCTTTCTCACTTCTGAACTTGGATTTGTGCTGGGGATCTTTCGATGCGTCCCTCTGTCTTCATGGTGGGTGCCGGTTTCAATACCTGCTATGTAAAAAAAACTGAAAAATATTTCTCTTGTTATACATGTGGGCGCCTAATTGCTAAGACATGAAATGTATTCCCTCGTTATACAAGTGGGCGCCTATTTTCTAAGACATGAAATGTATTCCCTCGTTATACAGGTGGGTGCCTATTTTCTAAGATATGAAAAGTATTCCCTCGTTATACAGGTGGGCGCCTAATTGCTAAGACATGAAATGTATTCCCTCGTTATACAGGTGGGCACCTAATTGCTAAGACATGAAATGTATTCCTTTGTTATACATGTGGGCGCCTATTTGCTAAGACATGAAAAGTATTCCCTTGTTATACAGGTGGGCGCCTAATTCTAAGACATGAAAAGTATTCCCTTGTTATACAGGTGGGTGCCTAATTCTAAGACATGAAAAGTATTCCCTTGTTATACAGGTGGGCGCCTATTTGCTAAGACATGAAAATGTATTCCCTCGTTCTACAGATGGGCGCCTATTTTCTAAGCTATGAAATGTATTCCCTCGTTATACAGGTGGACGCCTAATGCTAAGACATGAAATGTATTCCCTCGTTATACAGGTGGGCGCCTAATGCTAAGACATGAAAATTATTCCCTTGTTATATAGGTGGACGCCTAATTCTAAGACATGAAAATTATTCTCTTGTTATACAGGTGGGCGCCTAATTCTAAAATACGAAAATATATTTACTTGTTTCCTCGTTTAACCGAGAAGATTTTTGACAATGACAGAAAATTTTCTGCCCCAGTTCGTGTGACTTTCATTGCGGCGTATCTCCCTGCCATTTTCAACCTTTATTTTCCTATAAACCCAAAGAAAATTTTGTTAGTTTCAAAACATGGCGAGTAATCTTGACACTCCTGCCGGGACTATTTATTTTCTTTTTCTTCTATCTTTCTTGCTACGTGCCTCCCAACTGGTTGAAGTTAATTTTACTTGTTGGGGATGATTTCCCTGTTGGAGATGGACTTTCCATTCATCCGTTTCCCCCTCTCTTGCTTCAAAACACTCCGGGGAAGTCTTTTCAACTCCAAACCACTCTCTTCACGAGTTACTCTTTCCTTCAATGCCGTAGGGGGCCAAGATGTTATAGATGCAGATACTGGGATCATTTGCTATGGATGGATGTTCCTTTTCTCCTTCCTTTTTCTGTCTGTTCTTGACCATCTTAAAAATTGGTCAGTAATCCATCGGAGTCCTGTTGAGGGTCTTCTTGGAACTTGATTTATAAGTTCTTTAACCATTACTTCTCAACTTTTCTCCATATTCTCCATTATAATGTCTCGGCGACTAGTAGTAGACTCTGGAAAACCTTTTAATTTTAAATACAAAGAGAACAAATTTCTAGAAAAGTCTTTTAGACAAAGAGATGAAAAGAAAAGGAGAAAATATTTCTGAACCATATGCTGAGAAAAGAAAAGAACTTATCTGGACGGTATGACTGTTCCCAATGATCACGTCATGCATTCCGGATTAAACGACCCAGTCTATTTGCATCAATCAAACTTTCTGATGGCACCTTTTGCTCGAGGTTGACAGATGTGCAATTCTTTGCCCATGTGGATCATTTCTGCCAAACTCGTCTTGTCGACTCATAGCGCCCTTCAAGGGGTTTTCGCTAATCAGACTCTCTCATTTCTCTCAGCTCGCGTCGCCTTAAAGTGCCCGTGAAGGTTTTCACCCTAAGACTCTCTCATTTTAATTCCTCTCAGCTTACGTAACCTTACAGTGCATATGAAGGTTTTCACTGATAAGACTCTCTCATTTTATTTTCTCATTTGGGGATTGGAGCGATGTTGATAAGATTCTTTCTGTTGGGAATTCTTTCAGCTCATGATTCTTTTCAGTCGAGGATTAGTGTATCACCCTGAGCTTTCGTCTTGCTGTCCTGACACTTATTAAACAATGATCGGGAGGTCTTTTTGGACATAAGATGGGGTTTTATGTGGGTAAGAAAAAGATCATCAAGAAATTTTAAATAACTTGATGAGTAAAGGAATATAGCTCTTGGAACCAAATTTCTTAGAAGGAAACATAACTTCTGCCCCAGTTTTCTTGTTTGGGGATTTTTGAATTGTGTGACATTTGTCACGTCGCGACCGAGCCGTGAGGCGCCTACGTATCCTTTCTTGAGGAATCAGGTCAAACGTAGTTCAATCATTTGCTTTTCTTGTGTTTTTCTTATCATTATTTTTTATTCATTTTCATTTTTTTTATCTTTAATGATTCCAAAAGAGGGGTATGAAACAAAATAATTAAGGCTCAAAAGGAAAAACAAAGGTTGAAAGTGTTTGGATAGAAGAAAGAACTGCATCCGTCATTTCATTGTTCAATAAGCACCAAATACAGACAAACGAGCAAACAATTATCATGATCAAGGAAATTACACGTAATATCTCTTGACTGCATCAGAGTTGATGGCCATGTCGGTGTTTCTTCCTTCAATATCTGCCAGACATAAAGCGCCATTGGATAATACTCTAGTTACAATAAGCGGCCCTTGCCAATTCGGGGCGAACTTTCCCTTTGCTTCGGCCTGATGTGGGAGGATCCGTTTCGGTACTTGTTGCCCTACTTCAAATTTTCTGGGGCGTACCTTCTTATTGTAAGCCCTTGCCATTCTCCTCTGATTCAATTGGCCATGACATACTGCTGCCAATCTTTTTTCGTCAATTAAGCTCAACTGCTCCAGTCGAGTTTTGACCCATTCTTCATCATCAATCTCAGCTTCAGCGACAATTCGGAGGGATGGAATCTCAACTTCTGCTGGTATTACTACTTCAGTTCCATACACCAGCAAGTAAGGAGTTGTACCTACTGAAGTGCGGACAGTAGTGCGATAACCCAACAATGCAAATGGTAGCTTTTCATGCCATTGCCTATATCCTTCTACCATTTTTCTCAATATCTTCTTTATATTCTTGTTCGTTGCCTCAACCGTGCCATTTGCTTTGGGACGATATGGGGTGGAATTACGGTGTGTAATCTTGAAATGTTGACATACTTCTTTCATCAAACCACTGTTAAGATTAGCACCGTTGTCTGTGATGATCATTTTTGGAATTCCGAATCTACAGATGATATGGGAATGCACAAATTCCACAACTGCCTTCTTGGTCACTGACTTGAAAGTTTTAGCTTCAACCCATTTGGTAAAATAGTCAATGGCTACCAGAATGAACATGTGACCGTTGGAAGCTGCCGACGCGATAGGTCCAATGACATCCATACCCCAAGTAACAAATGGCCATGGTGCTGACATTGCGTGCAATTCTGTTGATGGACAATGAATCATATCTCCGTGAATTTGACACTTATGGCATTTTCGTACGAATCTTATACAATCACGCTCCATAGTGAGCCAATAATATCCTGCTCGAAGAATCTTCTTCGCTAATACATATCCGCTCATATGTGGCTCACAAACTCCGGTGTGCACCTCTGTCATCACTATTATGGCTTGGCTTGCATCTATACATCTCAGCAATCCCAAATCCGGGGTTCTTTTGTACAACACACCTCCACCAAGGAAAAATCCATTTGCCAATCGCCGAATAGCTCTCTTTTGATCTCCAGTTGCTTGCTCTGGGTATATTCCCATCTTGAGGTATTCTTTGACGTCATGAAACCATGGCTCGCCATCCATTTCTTTCTCCACCATATTGCAATAAGCATGTAGATCCCGAACTTGAATATGTAATGGATCAACATGAATCTTGTCCAGGTGATGCAACATCGATGCTAGAGTAGCCAAAGCATCGGCAACCTCATTATGCATTCTTGGGATATGTCTGAATTCTACTGACCGGAAACGCTTAGTCAGGTCATGCAAACATTGACGATATGAGATAAGCTTCAAATCTCTTATTTCTTATTCGCCTTGAACCTGATGTACCAAAAGGTTCGAGTCTCCCAAGACTAAGACGTCCCGGACATCCATGTGCACAGCTAACCGTAATCCCAAAATGTATGCTTTGTATTCAGCCATGTTGTTGGTACAATAGAAGCGCAGCTGAGCCGTAACAGGATAATGATGTCCTGTTTCAGAAATAAGTACTGCTCCAATTCTAACTCCCTTTGCATTTGCAGCTCCGTCAAAGAAAAGCTTCCACCCTGGCTTCTTGGTTAGTTCTAACTCATCAATTTGCAACACTTCTTCGTCTGATAAATACGTCCTTAAAGGTTCGTATTCATTATCAACAAGATTCTCAGCTAAGTGATCGGCTAGTGCTTGGGCTTTCATGGCCGTCCTCGTCACATAGATGATGTCAAATTCTGTAAGTAATATTTGCCATTTTGCTAACCTTCTTGTAGGCATAGGTTTCTGGAAAATATACTTCAATGGATCCAAACGTGAAATGAGATAAGTAGTGTAGGAAGACAAATAATGCTTCAACTTATGTGCCACCCAAGTTAGGGCGCAACATGTCTTCTCAAGATGAGTGTACTTAACTTCATATGCTATGAACTTCTTACTGGGATAATAGATAGCATGTTCCTTTCTGCCAGTGATGTCATGTTGTCCCAATACGCAGTCGAAAGAATTGTCCAAAACTGTTAGATAAAGAGTCAGAGGCCTCTCGGGTTCAGGTGGAACCAACACAGGTGGGTTTGACAAATACTCTTTTATCTTATCAAAAGCCTCTTGGAATTCTTCAGTCCACTTGACTGCAACATCCTTCTTTAACAACCTAAAAATAGGTTCACATGTTGATGTGAGCTGAGCAATGAATCGGCTGATGTAATTCAATCTTCCCAAAAGACTCATTACTTCAGTTTTGTTCTTTGGTGCTGGCAGTTCTTGTATGGATTTGATCTTTGATGGATCCAACTCAATACCTCGCCGACTGACAATGAATCCTAACATTTTTCCCGAGGGAACCCCAAATGCACATTTGGCTAGGTTGAGCTTAATGTCATACCTCCGAAGTCTTTGAAAAAACTTTCTCAGATCTGCTACATGGTCCTCCTGACGCCTGGTTTTTATGATCACATCGTCTACATACACCTCAATCTTTTTGTGTATCATGTCATAAAACACAGTAGTTATTGCTCTCATGTATGTTTCCCCAGCGTTCTTCAAACCAAACGGCATTACCCTGTAGCAATAAATTCCCTAAAGAGTGATGAAAGTTGTCTTTTCTGCATCTTCTTCATCCATTAGGATCTAATGGTATCCTACATAGCAGTCCACAAAGGATCCAATCTCACGCCCCGCACAGTTGTCTATCAAGATATGGATGTCGGGTAGTGGAAAATTATCCTTAGGGCTTGCCTTATTGAGATTGCGATAGTCAATACATACCCTGATCTTCCCATCCTTCTTCGGCACTGGTACCACATTGGCCAACCAATCGGGATATCGAGTGACGCGAATAACTTTAGCCTGTAGCTGCTTGGTCACTTCTTCCTTAATTTTTACACTCATATTTGTTTTAAACTTCCTCGATTTTTGCTTGACATGAGGGTAGGCCAGGCCAGTGGGCAATTTGTGAACCACTAAATCGGTGCTCAATCTTGGCATGTCATCATATGACCACGCGAAAACATCTTTGAATTCAATGATGGTTTTGATTAGTTCTTCCCTAGTACTTGGCTCAATATGGATGCTGATTTTTGTTTCCCTAACATCATCTGTACTCCCTAGATTGACAACTTCAGTTTCATTTTGATTGGGCTTTGGTTTCTCTTCGAATTGGCACAATTCCCTGCTTATTTCCTCAAAGTCTTCATCCTCTTCGCATTCAGATTCGTTATTTAACTCAAACTCTGGTTCAACTAAGTTGGAGTTGGATTGATTATTTAGACTAGGTCGAGGATTCGTTGTGCATTCCATGTCTTTAGGAGAAGTAAAAGAAGAACTGTTCAGGGAAGAAGAAATAAAAATTAAAACCAGAAAAAATAAAGGAAACTTTCGTTCTTATTAAGAAAATGCGGAATAAAACAGTTTCACACTTGAAGAAAAATACAAACAAAAACAAAAGGATTACAATTTTGGGATAACCCAGGAAACAAGAAAGGAAATCCAAAGCTGACTTCCAAGACTCCCTTAGAGTGGGAAGAGGAGTGGCCGCCCAGTTGTTGATTTTGGCTTTAGGCCCCACAAATTGTATGTCCGCTCTGCTGGAACCCTCTCCAGCTTCTAACATATGGACATCAGCAAACATTTTTTCAAAAGTCTGTTCTAAATCCCCATCTATACCGATCAATGGTCCTTGGATTTTCGGAACCGCCGATTTCTTGGCCCTTGCTTTGACGAAAGATTTGGACAGACGTGGAACTGGCTTGGGGAGAACCCAAACTCTCTTCTTTATTCTCCTGACTCGTTGTATATCCTCCACATTGGGTTTGAACCCCAATCCAAATGTCCCTGAATTTTCGGGCAAGGATACAGGCTGAACAATACCCTGAAGCTCTACCCCCAAGCTATTTTCTGGCACAAACCCATTTCCCAGCATCTCTGAGATTGTCATGATGGTTGCGGGAGCTATGCCGTGGAGTGGGAGGTTCTCTCCTTCAGAAATTTCTGCAGCTGGAACCCCGTCGAAGACTTGGTACACCCACAGTCCTTTGTCATCTTCCGTCTCTATAAATGGCACAATATCATCTCCTCCAAGGCTTGTGTCCGTCAGCTCCGTACACAACTATCTCCTGCCTGTCCCATTCGAATTTCACCATCTGGTATAATGTGGAAGGTACCGCTTTGGCAGCACGGATCCAAGGTCGTCCAAGCAAAAGATTGTAGGATACTGTTACGTCGACCACCTGGAATTCCATGGTGAACTCAACTGGACCAATGGTTAATTCCAGTATGATGTCACCCACCATGTTGGTACCACTTCCGCCGAAACCTCGGACGCAGACGTTGTTCTTATGAATCCGGTTATGATCAATTTTCAACTTGTTCAAAGCAGCCAAGGTACAGATGTTGGCACTGGATCCATTATCAACCAGTACTCGGGTGACCACCGAATCTTCATACTTCACCGTTAAATATAGGTCTTTGTTGTGTTCTGTGCCCTCTATTGGTAACTCATTGTCAGAAAAGGTCACCCGATTCACTTCGAAGATTTTCTGCACCATCTTCTCCAAGTGATTCACCGAGATTTTGTCCGGAATGTGAGCCTCGTTCAGGATTTTCATTAGCGCCTGGCAATGGTCACTGGAATGGTTCAACAATTATAACAGTGAAATTTGATCCAGAGTCTTCCTCAACTGCTCCAGAATGGAGTAATCTTGGGCCTTTATTTTCTTTAAAAATTCCTCGGCTTCTTCATCTGTTATTGGCTTCTTTGTTATTGATGAGCTAGGCTTTCTTAACTCGGCGGGAGCAAAGCATCTCCCTGAATGAGTCAATCCTTAAGCCTCACATATGTCTCTCCTCCAACTGCTTGCCCCGGTATATCATCGCTGCTTTCTCATATTTCCAAGGCACCACCTTGTTGCTAATTATCGGTGTTTGAACTACCGGTTTGACAATGACCGGCTCTCGGCAAACTCCCTTTACAACGAACACGGGTGCGAGTGGCGCCCCAATACTACCACTTTGGTAGACCCTGATTTCTATGGAGAAACGGCTGCATTCTCTTCCACTATAGCTGTAGATTCAACCTCTCCCTTCTCCATACCTATCACTGCTTCCTCACCCAACATTTTTTCCTTCGGAGTAGCACGGATCATCATCACTGTTTGTGATGGCTTCTTCGTCTCTCCTCCCTTATACATGAACTCAATCATCTGGGTCTCGTGATGCGCCGGCGATGGGTTTTGATTAATGTTGGGCGCTTCGGGTGTTTGGCCCTCAATCTTACGGGTGTCAATGAGATCTTGCACTGCATGTTTCAATCTCCAACACCTTTCGGTTTCATGTCCTAGCATCCCCGAACAGTACTCACAACTCTTCGATTGGTCCAAATTCTGGGGCGGGTGGTTTTGCACCCTAGGCTCGACAGGACTTAACAAACCTACCTGCCTCAATTTATGGAATAAGGCGATGTAGGTTTCTCCCAATTCGGTAAAGGCTCTTTGCCTTTGTACCCTATCATTTTTGGAAGCTGGATCTCCATGAAAACCTGCTCCTGTAGGGTTCCTGTATGCCCTTGGTGGAGGATAAGCATTTTGGGGTGGTGGGTATGTGTTTTGTGGTGGATAGGTATTTTGAGGAGGTACATATGTATGTTGGGGAACCGGTGCGCGCCATTGTGGGCGAGCCGGTGGTTGATTGTATGCCTGTGCCTGGTGCACGAAAAAATGTGGTTCTTGAGAGGGGTAATAAGATTGTGGAGGATAATTCGGAATGTGGGGGTAATTTGGGTGAGGGGGTCTGAATTGGTAATGGGGGGAAGGACCTTTGGATCGGGACCAATTTCCATCCTGTATAATTGTAACATCCTCTCTTTTCTTCTTTCCGAGCGCACCTCCTATGCCGCCCTGAAAGCCTGTGTGGTCGCCTTGATCGCTGAATAACTCAAGATTTTGTTGGTCTTGAGACCTTCTTCTATCATGCCTCCCATTTTGACCACTTCATTGAAGGATTTTCCCACTGATGTCACCAAATGACTGAAGTAGGTCGGCTCGAGAGTTTGCAGAAAGTAATCTACCATCTCCCCCTCTCTCATAGGAGGATCAACTCTAGCCGCGTGTTCTCTCCAACAAAATCCAAATTCCCGGAAGATCTCCCCTAGTTTCTTCTCCAGCTTCAATAGTGTGAGACGATCAGGCACTATCTCCAGATTATATTGAAAGTGCCCGGCGAACACTTGCGCCAAATCAACCCAAGTATACCATCTACTTGGATCCTGTCTTGTGTACCATTCTAAGGCAGACCCGCTCAAACTTTGTCCAAAATAAGCTATCGGTAGCTCATCTTTTCCGCCTGCTCCCCTCATCTTGCTGCAAAATCCTCGCAGATGAGACATGGGATCACCGTGCTCTTCACACAGATCAAATTTGGGCATTTTGAACCCAGCTGGCAGTTGTACGTCGGGGAAAGGGCATAAGTCTTTATAAGCCACGCTAACTTGATTCCCTATTCCATGCATGTTCCTGAAGGACTACTCCAGGCTCTTGACTTTCCGTATCATCTCATCTTGTTCTAAGCTCTTGGCCGGATTTTCCACTAGGACTTCAAAGGGAGGAGTATAGGTGGATGGTTCAGGTGCCCTGAATATGGGTTTCGGGGGTAATACTGATTGTCGTGAACCTGAAATAATGTCTCACTTGATGATCTATGCAATGGAGCTGGGGGAGGTGCCACAAAGACAGGGCCCTTTGGTGGAGGAGGGTTTTGATTTGGTGGTGGAGCTGGATGGTCGTAAAGATCCCTTCCCTGGTGGTAATGAAGGCCTGAGATTCTTGTTGAGGGACCGTGAGAAAGGTATTCTGGGGTAAATCCTGTTGGGAAGGTAGGAGGAGTGGGTGTTTCGGGACCCTTTTGTGCTCTGGCCAGCGCCGTCTGCATTTCGCTCATTTTCAACTGCATTTGTTCCATTTTTTCTAAAGCTTCTTTGAGCATCTGACTCATTGCTTTTTATGACTCACTGATGTGGTCTGACCCAGTCATACTTTTAGGTATAGGTCCTTTTGATCTTGTATGATATCTGTGTGATGCCAGTACACTCTAACACTAACTGGATATTAAAAAACAACAAACTTGTTAGTGTTAAAATTTTAATAGATATGGTAAAAGCACATTGGGGATGCAATGTCCTTATGCAATGAACCACTTCTATTATGCTTTTGCTCAGACCGCATGTGTCATCCCGGCTTATCATCTATTATTTCTCTCACTTCTTTTATTCAATTTCCCCTTTTTACTATAAACAGTGGTCAAATCTTATGTAGATTGCCTACGTATCATGTCTCTGCATGAATCAGACCCTAGCATAGTTCGTGTACAAGAAACATAAGATACGAATGAAATATATATTTTTTTGAATTTTATTTCACAAATTTCGACTCGAAACACTTTGCAATGGAGGAAAACTTTAAAAGGACAAACAAACTCAAAAAAAATAACAGACTCTTCTAAGCATGTTCCAACGCTTCGAATCTTTGCGTCCGTGGGGCGTTGTTTGGCCTTGCCGCGGTTCTCGGTGTGAGATCTCTCTGTAGACTCCCCAACTCTTCCATGACTTGGTGGACACATTCCATGATTGAAGAGAAGAGGGTAGGCCGGGGTACTTGTTCGCAGGTCAGGCATCTTATAGTGATATAGTGCCCAATTTCATTGATCCTGGCGGCAGCGATGATCGCCCATCTTTCTCTATCTGTTGTAGACGGAGTGCTTCTTGGTGGGCTGCTTTTCTCCATTTTGTCCGGATTGCAACTAAAGTCGCTTCTGCCTTTTCCAAGTCTTCCTGGTGCTCAAAGGCTTTCCTTTTCAAGTCGTTTATAAGCATCTCATCATTACGACTTCTCCTCGACCTTTCTGCGGTCAATTGCATCTCCTGAATTTGAGTTCGGAGTGTTTCTCTTTCCTGCTCCCAACCGACCCTTTCCTGGTCGAAATCAGCCTGTTGTATGTCCATGGCAGCTTCTAGAATTCCCTTGTCCTCTTTTAAGGTGTTAATGCAAGATTGGAAATCTTGCGCCGTTTCACGTCTAGCCTCCCTAACTCTAGTTTCTATCTCTTTCTCCCAATCGACGACATATTTTACCGACCTTTCTGCTCTTTGCTCGGGCATTGATAGGTTGTGGAACCATTCAAGATATGCGAGGCTCACTTTTCCTCGTTCTCGATCGGCAACCATTTCGTCGATGTCGGAGAATCGACTACCGAACCACACTTTTGCGCATAAGTCTCTCTTGGGAGCTCCTCCGTCGTGAATTCCCATGTAAATGATCGCATATCTTCAATCGGGGGCCTTTTCTGTTCTCTACCCAACTACCGCATAACACGTAGCAGGGCATATGGTTGGAAACCCCTGAAACCCATTAGTATGTAGAATGGGTGATATGTCGATATGTGCATGATTTTAGCGGAAAGGAACCAATAATAATTCCAGGTGAGTCGGTCTGCTCTCAAAGAGTTGAGAAGTTCTTGCCAAGTGCTTAGGTCATTTGGAAGGTTACAACGGGCAGCTCTGTTCATATGACAACGAATGTAATTCAGCCATTCCATGTTGAGTCTATCACAATTGGGTGATGATAGAGATGCTCTACAAACCACATTTGTAATAAAATGTTACAACCTTCAAAATAATCATGTCCTTCTTGGCACCGAGTTAAGGCCCGAAAGATGTCTCCTAAGATCATAGGAAGAATAATGTGTTCTTCGTTACTCTATAAATATGAGACCACCGTAGCCAAATGGATTCTGATGCATTCGCCACATTCGGGAAAAACTATGGTTCCCAGAAAAGCGATCATGAAGGCGTAGATTCTTAAGTCTCCCCAGGCGTCATAATTCAACTGGTTAACAAATTCAGTGTTTGAGAATTTCTCGAACCCTTTCTTATCACCAAATCTATTATAGAGATACTCCAGCGGCACCCAACCATTATCCAAACAACCCATTGGAACTCGTCGGAGACATAACTTCTTCAAGAAATTATTCACGCCCATTTGCCTAGGAGCAACGGGTCTCTTTTTGTGCAAATCTCTCCCAAGCCCTGTGAGTCCGCCCAACTCCTCCAAAGTGGGCATCATTTCGCAGTCTCGAAATCTGAAAACATTACTTGTTGAGTCCCAAAAACTCACTAAAGCTCTGATCAGATTTTTGTCTGGTTTTATCATCATAATGTCCGGAAGAAACTTGAGGTGCTTGTGGACTTGATTTCTTTCCCAAGCCGAAAAACTAGCCCACCATTTACAGAGCTGATCCGGGGTTTTGTCTTGAACCATGAACATGGGTGGCATTTCATCTCTCACCCTTTTCTGGCCGATTCTTTGCGATGAAGCCATGCTGATCCTTGAAAAGATAAAATAAAACTTAAGACTTTTTTTTCCAAAAATTCTCTTTTTTTATTTTAAAAAAAATGAATCTTGTTAACACGGCCTTTCAGCACTTGAAGAAGATTTGAAGACTATGTAAGAGGATACCGGTGTGACGACTATGTTCCTTTTTTGCGAAATTAGTCCTTAGGCGCCCCTTCAGAAGCGTTTGACTATTTTCGCAAAATTTCCTAACTCTTGACTAAGGACAAACCTCCTAATTTTAAAATTTATTATTATTATTATTATTATTTTTTATTATTTTTTTATTTTTCAAAAAGCAGTATTAGTTGAGCCCGATATGGGTTGCCTACGTATCTCATGCTCGGTGAGAATCAAACTTGCGTAGTTCGAAAATAAAAGATCTAAATCATTTTAAGAAAGAAAACAAACTATTTTTAACAGCATTTCTAAAACAAATTATTTTCAAATAAACTAACTTATCTTTCATAAAATCAACAAAATTTATCGGGAATTTTTTTTTTGCTTTTTTCAAAAATTATTTTCAAAGAAACTAAACTATTTTTCGTAAAATTAAGAAAATTTATTTGGAATTTTTTTTTGCATTTTTCAAAAATTATTTTTCAAAGAAACTAACTATTTAAATTAACAAAATTTATTCGGAGATTTTTTTTCTTTTTTTTTTCATTTCTTTCAAAAAATTATTTTCTAGGAAAAACAGACTATTTTCATAAAATTATTTTGATTTTATCATCTTGACATTTTCCACTTTTTATCCTTTCTCTTTCTAATGACAAACCGGTCGGCATGTAAGATCGAAATAAATGCAGAGACAAAGATGCATCAAGTTGGTCTTTTGTTTCAGGTCTTTAGAGGCTTTAAAGTTATTTAAAAATAATTATATTTATTTCAATTTGAAACTTATTCTCTAGCTGACAAAGCTATTCATCATTTTATAATAAAGTTTCCTAATGTGTATGGTGAGTTTTGAATCACCAGATCCATATCTTAGTTGAAATATTCAAATTTTATCGGCACATGCAATCCATAAAAGAGCATATTTATTTCAAGTTTTTGCTTCAGTACTTGTGAACACTCATTTACAAAATAGTTTAAAATTTGAAGCAATGTATAATGAGATAAAAGAAACTTCTAAGCTTGAAAAATTGTGGGCAGACTACAGAACTATTTCATATTGTATAACGAGATTCTTGGGGCCTACATCTTTTGGACGCCTGGGGGGTTAAGATGAGGAGAAAGAGGTTTAAGTTGAATACTTGAGATAGTGAGTATTGATGTAGGAGTTTTGTTCTATAAAGAAATATTTTAAGGATAAACTAGTAAAAAAATTGGTCAAACTTAAAGTGCTTATAAGCTAAAAATTCATAAGCTAGGGGTGACCAGCTTATGCCTTATTTTTTTACTTATAACCACTAGGCTTATAAATACTTTTAACTTTACCAAACATATAAATAAGCCAAAAAATACTTATAAATTAGTTTGACAAGCTTATAAGTTTAGGCAATCACCCTCTAAATCTTCTTTTTTTTCACTTTTAATTATGACACATGACAAAATATGAGCACTATTTGCAAACATTAAAGACCTGTTATATATAAGGACTAAAATTTAACCCTTTAACATAAGTGGCTATTTTGATTTTTTTTTTCATTTTCTTTTTACATTCTCACATGTTTCCTCTTGGGTTGTACTCCTATAATATTTGATTTCTTTCCCAGATTCCCTCCGCGATTCTGCCACCGCCCATCGCCGGCGACCTGATGAGGCTTTTTTCTTCAAAAATTATTTCATGCCCCATTCCAGCTTTGCACTATTTTGCGTGTATCTGTTATTTCAACGTTATTGTTTATACCTAATATTTAGAGATTCCTTGCTAGATTTTTCACCTAGCAACTAGAAAAGAGGATGATTGACCTCGTACAAAAATAGAATCTTATTCTGAAAATGTAATATGGTATGGTACTTGTAGACACATGTTTTGAAGTGATTTTGTCATGAACTTAAAGATTCACAACAATAAGAGAGAAATAACACGAAAAGAAAAACTTTAAACCAAGATTTAATTAGAAGAAAATGAATTATGAAATAAGAAGAATAGAGGGGAAGCTGCTGGTTATTCATTCACTGCTTTCTTAGTGAATATATCGTCAGATATTCACGAATATAAGGATTGGTTTGGGGTAGGGGGATAAAGCCAAACCTTAAGTAGAGGCTTTAAAGTTATTTAATAATAATTATATTTATTTTAATTTGAAACTTATTCTCTAGCTAACAAAGCTATTTATCATTTTATAATAAAGTTTTCCTAATATGTATGCTGAGTTTTGAATCACCAGATCCATATCTTAGTTGACATATTTAATTTTTATCGGCACATGCAATCCATGAAAGAGCTTATTTATTTCAAGTTTTTGCTTCAGTACTTGTGAACATTCATTTACAAAATAGTTTAAAATTTGAATCAATGTATAATCAGATAAAAGAAACTTCTAAGCTTGAAAAATTGTGGGCAGACTACAGAACTATTTCATATTGTATAACGAGATTCTTGGGGCCTAGATCTTTTGGACGCCGGGGGGGGGGTTAAGAGGAGGAGAGAGAGGTTTAAGTTGAATACATGAGGCAGTGAGTATTGATGGTAGTGAGTATTGATGTAGGAGTTTTGTTCCAGAAAGAAATAATTTAAGGATAGACTAGTAAAAATTTTGGTCAAGCTTAAAGTGCTTATAAGCTAAAAATTAATAAGCTAGGGGTGACCAGCTTATGACTTATTTTTTTACTTATAACCACTAGGCTTATAAATATTTTTAACTTTACCAAACTTATAAAAAAGCCAAAAAATACTTATAAATTAGTTTGACAAGCTTATAAGTTTAGACAAACACTCTCTAAATCTTCTTTTTTCACTTTTAATTATTACACAGGACAAAATATGTGCATTATTTGCAAACATTAACGACCTGTTATATAGGGGTGGGCATATATCGGGTAAAACCGATAATCCGGACCGTTAATTCTTTATTGGATTATCGGTATTGTGTTATTGGGTTAACGGTTCGGTAACGGGGTAAAAAATATTTATTGGGTTATCGGTTCGGTCTCAGTTTATATTTTTGTTATTGGGTAAAAACCGATAACCCAATAAGAATATAGTAATTTACTAATCTACCCTCACATACTAGGGTTCCTTTTTATTTTACTACTAGATGAGGAAAGGCCCGTATACGGGCCTAATATTGTAATTTTATTAAAATTATTATTTTATTGGTGTTCAGGTAATTAACTTTTGAGGTTTAACATGCTATATATTTTAAAATTACTTTTGAATATAAAAATATTTAGTTTGAAATCGTCTTCAAATAATATGGAAGATGAAAATTATTTAATTTTTATTTTCAAATTGATTTAAGATAGTAGGGTAACTAGGTAACTATAAAATCTTGTAAATATAGGATACTTCTTTTTGTTGTTGTATTATTTAAAAATTAATTTTATTTTCTCTATGGAAACTTCTATTTAAATAAAACAAAATTAATAATTTTCCAAAATGAGAAAAAGATTATAAATGAGCATTTGTACTACACAAATAGTCTAATCAACACATGCATAGTGTATTTAAAGGAGAGTTGTGGCTAGAGAAATGTGGGATCCATGTGTATTTTGTATTTAAAAACACAAACATGAAATATTTATGAAATGACATATATGTCCTTGGTCAACCATCTTCCCTTTTCTATATAAATAAAATATATCGTCAGATATTCACGAATATAAGGATTGGTTTGGGGTAGGGGGATAAAGCCAAACCTTAAGTAGAGGCTTTAAAGTTATTTAATAATAATTATATTTATTTTAATTTGAAACTTATTCTCTAGCTAACAAAGCTATTTATCATTTTATAATAAAGTTTTCCTAATATGTATGCTGAGTTTTGAATCACCAGATCCATATCTTAGTTGACATATTTAATTTTTATCGGCACATGCAATCCATGAAAGAGCTTATTTATTTCAAGTTTTTGCTTCAGTACTTGTGAACATTCATTTACAAAATAGTTTAAAATTTGAATCAATGTATAATCAGATAAAAGAAACTTCTAAGCTTGAAAAATTGTGGGCAGACTACAGAACTATTTCATATTGTATAACGAGATTCTTGGGGCCTAGATCTTTTGGACGCCTGGGGGGGGGGGTTAAGAGGAGGAGAGAGAGGTTTAAGTTGAATACATGAGGCAGTGAGTATTGATGGTAGTGAGTATTGAAGTAGGAGTTTTGTTCCAGAAAGAAATAATTTAAGGATAGACTAGTAAAAATTTTGGTCAAGCTTAAAGTGCTTATAAGCTAAAAATTAATAAGCTAGGGGTGACCAACTTATGACTTATTTTTTTACTTATAACCACTAGGCTTATAAATATTTTTAACTTTACCAAACTTATAAAAAAGCCAAAAAATACTTATAAATTAGTTTGACAAGCTTATAAGTTTAGACAAACACTCTCTAAATCTTCTTTTTTCACTTTTAATTATTACACAGGACAAAATATGTGCATTATTTGCAAACATTAACGACCTGTTATATAGGGGTGGGCATATATTGGGTAAAACCGATAATCCGGACCGTTAATTCTTTATTGGATTATCGGTATTGTGTTATTGGGTTAACGGTTCGGTAACGGGGTAAAAAATATTTATTGGGTTATCGGTTCGGTCTCAGTTTATATTTTTGTTATTGGGTAAAAACCGATAACCCAATAAGAATATAGTAATTTACTAATCTACCCTCATATACTAGGGTTCCTTTTTATTTTACTACTAGATGAGGAAAGGCCCGTATACGGGCCTAATATTGTAATTTTATTAAAATTATTATTTTATTGGTGTTCAGGTAATTAACTTTTGAGGTTTAACATGCTATATATTTTAAAATTACTTTTGAATATAAAAATATTTAGTTTGAAATCGTCTTCAAATAATATGGAAGATGAAAATTATTTAATTTTTATTTTCAAATTGATTTAAGATAGTAGGGTAACTGGGTAACTATAAAATCTTGTAAATATAGGATACTTCTTTTTGTTGTTGTATTATTTAAAAATTAATTTTATTTTCTCTATGGAAACTTCTATTTAAATAAAACAAAATTAATAATTTTCCAAAATGAGAAAAAGATTATAAATGAGCATTTGTACTACACAAATAGTCTAATCAACACATGCATAGTGTATTTAAAGGAGAGTTGTGGCTAGAGAAATGTGGGATCCATGTGTATTTTGTATTTAAAAACACAAACATGAAATATTTATGAAATGACATATATGTCCTTGGTCAACCATCTTCCCTTTTCTATATAAATAATAAATAAAATACTAGATGACATACCTGTGCGATGCACATGCCCAACTGTTGCTCCTTTTTCTTATTTTTTTCTTTTTAATATTTTTTGGTTTATTGCTAATTACACACTTTATTCGTCTTTAGGGGAAAAAAATAGATATTTATGTAATAATGTATAGAATCACATTTACTTGTATTTTTTATAATCTATTGCGTTATGTGTATTTTAATTTTTATGAAATCGTATTACTATATCACTTTGTTATACTTGTTGAAGTCCGACACTTTGTTGTACAAAGATTATACAATACATCAAGTACAATATAGAGTATTTTCTACGTAGGTTCTACACATATCTATTTAAAAAAATAGTTATGCACCACCAAACATAAAATTGATGGTAAAAAATGATTGATAAGTCAATTGAAAAATAATTCATTGATGTATTTTTTTTCATTGTTTAAATTAAATATATATGCTTCTACTCTTTTGTATTTTCAATTGTGTTAATGTGTTGATTTTTCTTCTTATATTAATCAAAATTTGAATAATAAAACATATTTATTTTATTTTCAAATAGTTGGCGATTTTTTTGTTCTATGAAATAATAATCGTATTTTTTAGTTACCCAAAATTTTTACAAGAAATTTATATTTTATTCTAGTTTAATGACATACCTGAATAATTTACAATCAATCTAACTACTAATCAAATTGACCTTAAAGAAGCACTAGAATCGTTTTCTAGTTTCATTTTATATGATTGAGATACTCTAGGGTGTAATATAACTTTCTTTACCATAATTTTTTGTCGAGATTTTTTTAAATAGTTAATTTAATATTTATGTATTTTAAAATTTATATTATGTTGAATTCTTTATTTAATACACATAAAGTACCCAATTAACTTTAATCATAGAGGGAAACGTACAAGCCTGCATAATGATACTTCTTATGTTGCATAATATGTAATAAAAAATCCCAAATTAATTGTCTAATGTTGACATACCTGAATAATTTACTAAAAACAAAATTATTTTTCAATCACTATAAATACTAATCAAAATGACCTTAAAGAAGCATTACAATCGTTTTCTAGTTTCATTTTATATGATTAAGATACTCTAGGGTGGGGGTCTATTTGGAAACAGCCTCTCTACCTCAGGGTAGGGGTAAGGTCTGCGTACACACTACCCTCCCCAGACCCCACTAAGTGGGATTATACTGAGTTGTTGTTGTTAAGATACTCTAGGGTGTAATATCACTTTCTTTACCATAATTATTTGTCGAGATTTTTTTAAATAGTTAATTTAATATTTATGTATTTTAAAATTTATATTATGTTGAATTCTTTATTCAATACACATGAAGTACCCAATTAACTTTAATCATAGACGGAAACGTACAATCTTGCATAATGATACTTCTTATGTTGCATAATATGTAATAAAAAATCCCAAATTAATTGTCTAATATTTTTCAGAGTATTCTTACATAATTTTGTATAGAGAGAATAATTATAAACAATATTTAACATTCTATAATAAAAAAAGAACTTGATACTATATTTTATTTTTAAATATTTTTCCTAATTTTATAAAGTGTTTCAATTAATATTGTAATTTAATAAGGACTTGTATAACTAATATCAATTGACACTAATATAAGAACACCCTAATAAAAATTTGTGTAATTTATTTCCACTTTTTTAAATGACCATAATGCTCTTGGTCAACCTCCCTTCTCTTTTCTATATATAATAGAATTTTTTTTTGTTAAAATATAGTCAATAAATAAAACAAATGAAATAATATATCTTAAGGAGATAATATAATTGCTATATATAAATGTATGTAGCCATTGTATATTTTTTTATCAAATGAACGTTGAATTATAAAATTATCAAACAGATGATTTTTTAATTAAAATTACTAATTAGGAGAAAAAAATAAAGTAAAAAAAGTCTGCGTATAAACAAATTGAAGAGTAACATTAATTAAGTAGTGCATTTAAAGAAAAAGATAGTTAAGGTTGAATGAGAAGTGAGTTCACAAGAATTCAATGGTTTGGGTTATGTTATTTTTGGGTTTTTTCCTTATTACAAACCCAAAATTAATCTTTTAAGCCTATTGTACAAGCAAACAATATGGTTATATTTTTTAAATGACTTTAATGCTTGATAAACCTCCCCTCTTTTTTTAATATAATAGAAAAATATATATATAAATTCCCTATTTCCCTTCGCTCTTCCGTCTTTACTCTTTAGTTCACTCCAACACCCCAGTCGGCGCATCCCCCAAACTTCAGTCCCTCGTTTCCTTTTCCCAATCTCCCGCAGCGGCGCAGCCCCCCCCCCCCAACTTCAGTCTTCAGTTCACTCCAAATTGCCCGCAGCAACTCCCAATCTCACCAGTCACCACACCTTATCCTGTCGTGTCTTCGTCTCTGTATTTCCGCACCACACCAGCCCACCTTATCCAGTGTGACGCCGGAGTCCAGACGCCTGAGCCTCAAGTTCAATTCTCAAGCTCACCACCAGTTCAATCGCATCGTGTAAGTTTTGGCTCAAGATTTTTTGTTTGCTTCTTGTTAATTGTTGTGTTTGCTCAAAATTTTTGCTTCTGTTTGCTTCTATTTTTGGTTTCTGTTAGAGGAGTAGCAATTTTCTTATATTCAATTTGATTAATTGAGTTAACATAAGTGATTTTGTGCTACATGGTGTTGCCGTGTATATGTATTTTAAGCTAGTTCAGTAATTTTTTGTATTTTAAGCTAAATCTGTAGTTATATGTATTTCATTTTGAGATTTGTTGTCTCGCTGCTTGATTTCTTTTTTTAGATTATGGGCGTTATAGTTATTATTGCAGCTGTCAGCTGTGTCATTATAGCAGTGCCTATGTCATTATAACAGGCTAGCAGCTGTGTAGTTATTTCTGCTGTGTCGTTCTCTCTTCAGTTGAAAGCAGTACTGCTGTAGTTTTCTATTTTCTGTGTTGAAGTTTCTCTCTTTTGTGTCACTTAGCAGTACTTCTTGCTTTGTGGAATTTCATGTGATCTTTGGATAGCACTTAGCAGTACCTATAGTAGTATAGTACTTTGGAATTCAGCAGCACTTATAGCAGTATTTGAAATTTAGCAGTACTTATTTGGAATTTATCAGTACTTTATAGCACTTAGCAGTACTTATAGTACTTATAGCACTTAGCAGTACTTATAGCAGTACTTTGGAGTTTCATGTGATCTTTCAGTACTTATAGCAGTACTTTGGAATGGGCGGCATTACACAATAACAGCAATATCCAACATGCAATCAAGTTTTTTCACACTGTTCGTAGAAGTATTTGCCTGTGATAGGTGTTATTATACAAGAAATCTTGTTTCAGTTTCTTAGTTTTCCAAGGCTGTCGATTATCATGGACTGCTACGTCATTGCACAAATGAATCTAACGTTTTACTACTCCAATCATTTGGGTGTCATTGCATATTTTCTACTTATAGCATACTTATAGCAGATCTTTCAGTATACTTATAGTGATCTTTACTTATAGAATTTCAGTATACTTACAGCAGATCTTTCAGTAGTGATCAGTGTTTTTGAGAGCGCAAAGCGCAAAAAAGCGACGAGGGCTTGCCTCGCTTCAAAAGCGAAGCGCAAAGCGAAGCGCACGCTTTATTGAAGTGAAGCGCAATTCTTAAAAAAACATAATGTAAAATTATAAATAATCAAAAATATCAATTTAAATACTTAAAAGTAGGTACTAGGTACCACCAAATCAATAAACTGAAAGTACATATAATATATATAAGCGAAAATAAAATCAATAAACTGAAAATACATATAATATATATAATAATTAATTAACTGAAGTTTGAAAATAAACTGAAATTATATAAAGTTATAATAATTAACTGAAATTATATAAAGTTATAATTATTAACTGAAAATAAACTGAAATTATATAAAGTTATAATAATTAACTGAAAAAAATGAAATTATATACATTATAATAATTAACTGAAAATAAATTTATTATATAAATTATAATAATTAACTGAAAATAAACTGAAATTATATAAATTATAATTAACTGAAAATAAACTGAAATTATATAAATTATAATAATTAACTGAAATTATATAAATTATAATAATTAACTGAAAATAAACTGAAATTATATAAATTATAAAGTTATAATAATTAACTGAAATTATATAAAGTAATAATATAATTATATAAAGTTATAATATAATGTAATTATATAAAGTTATAATAACTGAAACAGAGGAAGAAAAGTAAATGTATAATAAATGTAATTATATAAAGTTATATATACACATAACAGAAAAGAAAAGTAAAAAAGAAAACTTCCTTCCTCTGTTATGAGCGGAGAAACAGAGGAAGAACGAGAGAAGAACGAAGAACGAAGAACGAGAGAAGAAGCAGAACGAAAAAAAAAAAAAACGTGAAGAACTCAAGAACAGAAGAAGAAAAGAGAAAGGAGAAGAAGAAAAGAGAAAGGAGAAGAAGAAATTACAGAAAGGAGAAGAAGAAAAGAGAAAGGAGAAGAAGAAATTACCTGGGTCAGCAGTGGAGAAAGGAGAAGAAGATGAGCAACTCTAATTTTTGGCAAGGTCAGAAAGAACGAGAGAAGAAGAAGGTAAAAAACCCTAATTTTTGGTCAATTGTCCAAGGGGAAGGGGTTTTTGGTTGATTTAGGGTCTGTAAAAAACAGACCCAAAGCTTTTTTTTTTCTTCAAAAAAGTCCCCCAGTGCTTTTTTGTAAAGTAGCGATCGCTTCAACGCTTTTTCCGCTCCGTCGCCTCGTCGCTTTTCACTGTGAAGCGCTCGCTTTCTCATATCTGGTCGCCTCAGCCTCTTGGAAGCGAGACTAGGTCGCATCGCCTCGCTTTGCGCTTAAAGCGACGAAGCGAGCGCTTTTTAAAACACTGGTATGATCCCGCTGTTTGGGTGTTAACACAGGCACATAGCAGCGAGAACAAAAAAAGAAGATAGCAGCAACAGCAACATCAGATCAACAACGACATGCATCTCTCGAAACCAAATTTTTAAAAAGAACTAAGCACTGGTACTTGCTTCCAGTTTGGTTATCGGGTTATGATATTTGTAAACCGATAACCGATAAGCAAAACCGATAATTTCCAAAACCGAACCGAACCGACCGATGCCCACCCCTACTGTTATATATAAGGACTAAAATTTAACCCTTTAACATAAGTGGCTATTTTGATCTTTTTTTTCATTCTCTTTTAACATTCTCACATGTTTCCTCTAGGGTTGTACTCCTATAATATTTGCTTTCTTTCCCAGATTCCCTCCGCGATTCTGCCACCGCCCATCGCCGACGACCTGGTGAGGCTTTTTTCTTCAAAAATTATTTCATGCCCCATTCCAGCTTTGCACTATTTTGCGTGTATCTGTTATTTCAACGTTATTGTTTATACCTAATATTTAGGGATTCCTTGCTAGATTTTTCACCTAGCAACTAGAAAAGAGCATGATTGACCTTGTACAGAAATAGAATCTTATTCTGAACATGTAATATGGTATGGTACTTGCAGACACTGTCATGAACTTAAAGATTCACAACAATAAGAGAGAAATAACATGAAAAGAAAAGCTTTAAACCAAGAGAAAATTAGAAGAAAAAGAATTATGAAATAAGAAGAATAGTGGGGAAGCTGTTGGTTATTCATTCACTGCTTTCTCAGTGAATATATCGTCAGATATTCATGAATATAAGGATTGGTTTGGGGCAGGGGGCTAAAGCCAAACCTTAAGTAGAGGCTTTAAAGTTATTTAATAATAATTATATTTATTTTAATTTGTAACTTATTCTCTAGCTGAAAAAGTTATTCATCATTTTATAATAAAGTTTTCCTAATACGTATGCTGAGTTTTGAATCACCAGATCCATATCTTAGTTGACATATTTAAATTTTGTCGGCACATTGTCACGATCCAAACCCCGGTTGTGATGGCGCCCAACACATTGCTAGGCAAGCCCGACCATGTTATCCATTAAACCAGGTAATTATTAATTATCGATGATCAATTAGGTCTAATTAGCATGTTTTTATATCAAAACGATAAACGTGGAAGTAGAAGCATACAAAATACGGTCCCAACTAAATCGTGGTGTCACAAGTATGAGCCTCTACAGATAAAATATCCTGTACAAATAAGTCTAGGCAAAATGAAGACAACAAAATGATAAAGAAGGAGAAAACAGGTTCTGCGGACGTCGGCAGCTACCTCGTAGTCTCCGCGGGATAGAAATGAATAAGGGCGACAGCTCAACTGCTCTCTGGCACCTGTGAATCTGCACAAAAAGTGCAGGGGAGTGGGGTGAGTATATTTCAACTCAGCGAGTAATAATAATAAACAATAACTGAAAATAAGAACACCTGTACTATCACTAAACAGTTCTAAGGGTAACCTCATAGGTAAGTCATCTCTACAGTGAATACCCCCATCTCTAGTCCGCATCTATCTCCCCAAAGTCCCACACTGACCTAGTCCTCACTCGTACCGCTACGGCGTACAACCTATCCAATGTATATATATAAGCATACATATGGCCATAATGCGGCGGCGCGTAGTACGGCTGCGATATATATATATATATATATATATATGTATGTATAAGTATCATGCTGCGGCGTGCAGCCCGCTCCAATACATATACCGCTGCGGCGTGCGGCCCGCTCCGATACATATACGGCGCTCACTCGGGGTGTATAAAGACTTCGGAGGGGCTCCTCGGCCCAAGCGCTATGATGCTGCAGCGTGCAGCCCGATCCACACATGTATTACTGCGGAGTGCAGTCCGATCCAATATATATATATAGATATACTGCTGCGGCGTGCATCCCGATCCAATAATATATACCAACGCCCACTGAGAATGTGTGCAGACTCCGAAGGGGCTCTTACAGCCCAAGCGCAGTAATACTGCAGTGTGCAGTCTGTCCCACTTGTATATTACTGCTGAGTGTAAGTTTCCAACATGATATAGGGGTCACCTAGCTCTATAAGTTTCCCTAATGCTCTACAGATCGGCACAAGGCCCCATACATGGCTACCAGCCCAATTACTCAGTTATAAGCTCATTCACAGTCATAATACACAATACAGCTATCAGTCGGGAAGGACCAAGTCCAATCCCCAATCACAATGTCACCACGCCCGTCACATGACGCGTGTCTCATCTCAATATAACACTGTATAGTGCAGGTACGAGGTTTCAAACCCTCAGTACATTATTTACTACCACCACTCACCTCGATCCGGTAGAAGCCTTAGCCCGCCTTGCGATTGCCTCGCAACTCAATCACCTCGGGTGCCGAATCTGCTCAAAATCAATGAGAATACATCAATATAGGCTAATTAGACACAACCCATTCGAAATAACTCAATTTGCACCAAAACTCACAAAGTTGTCAAAATCCGACTTTTGGTACATTTCTCGAAAAATTACGAAAGTTATATTTTCGGAACCCTTATCTCAACACGAGTCCATACATATAAAGTTTTCTAAAATCGGACTCCGTTTGCCCATTCAATTCAATGTTTTATCAAAATCCTAGCTTAGGGCTTAATTCCCCCATTAATACACCCTCTTACCTCCATTTCCAAGTGTTAAATACTTAATTTATCAGTGCAAAACCATAATTTGAGTCCATAGTTGATTACCTGAAGAACCTTCTTGAATTTCTCTTCAAAATCGCCCAAGTCGTCTCTCAAGTCCGAGCCCTAAATGTTTTATGACTTATGAAATTTCACCCCTTCTGATTTCTTTATCACAGACGCGATTTCCGCTTCTGCGGTCCTGGACTCACACCTGCGAGTTCGCTTTTGCGACGTTTTACTTAGCTGCCCGTTTCCGCTTCTGCAGTCCACGTCTCGCACCTGCGAGACCGCATAAGCGAACCGGGCACCGCTTCTGCGAAATTCCACCGGCTGTCCCTCTTCCGCTCCTGCGATCATGGGCTCGCTTCTGCGGAGCTGCCTGCCTTGGCCCAACCTCACTTCTGCGAGAAATATCTCGCACCTGCGCATACGCTTCTGCGGTTCCCCACCGCAGAAGTGAAAACACCGGAAGCCTAAAATCCCAAACTTGTATTATTTTTGAAATTCTTCCGTTTAACCTCTCGGAACCATCCCGGGGCCCCCTGGACCCCAACGAAAACCACCAACATACTCCATAGCACGATGCAAACTTGTTCCAATGATAAAAACACGCCCTTAAACACGAAAAACATCGAATTCAAGCAAATTCAAGCCTAAGTTTTCATTTAAACTTCCGCAACCAACATTCGATCAAAAACCCGATCAAACGACCTCCGAATGACCTGAAATTTTGCAGCACTTTCAAAGTCACCTAACGGAGCTACTGCAATCCATTCTGACCTCCGGATCAAAATCTCACCTACTGTTTGGATATCGCCAAAATTCAACTTTAGCCAATTCAAGCCTAAAACTACACCGGACCTCCAAATTCGCTTCCGATCGCTCCCCTAGCTCATAAATGACCTCCCGGAGCTGACCGAATCATCAAAATTCGATTCCGAGCTCTCTAACTCACAAGTCAACACCCAGCTGACTTTTCCCAACTACTCCTTCTAAGAGACTATTTGTCTCATTTCCAACCAAACTCGATCCGGATTGACTCAAACTCACCGAACATGCACATTGAAACATTAACAAGCATATAACGTGGATAACGGGGTGATAACTCACATGATGACGGGCCGGGTCATCACACACATGCAATCCATGAAAGAGCTTATTTATTTCAAGTTTTTGCTTCAGTACTTGTCAACACTCATTTACAGAATAGTTTAAAATTTGAATCAATGTATAATCAGATAAAAGAAACTTCTAAGCTTGAAAAAGTGTGGGCAGACTACAGAACTATTTCATATTGTATAACGAAATTCTTGGGGCCTAGTTCTTTTGGACGCCTTGGGGGGGGGGGGATAATCAAGACTAGTGTTGTCAAAGGCGCGCTTAAGCCCTGAAGCGAGACTTAAAACATGTTGAACGCCTCGCTTTGTGGGCGCTTTAGTATCGCATCAAGGCTCTTAGGCGTACTTTTTCTTGCCAGTGAGTGTAATCATGAAAAGACAATATTAAACAATTGATATATCACTTTATCGTAAAAAAATTTCAATTTCTTTGTCCATATATTTGTTATTCATGCTTATAAATATTAGGCTTAGATTACATGTACATATTTTTTCTTTTTATCTAGTTGCGCTTTTTTTCATTAAAGTCCACGCTTTATTTGTGCTTTGCGCTTAAAGCCCCAACAGACCTTAGAGTTTTTTTGCGCTTTTCGCCTTTGATAACACTGATCAAGACTGGCCAATATGGTACATGCGAAAAAAAATCATATTTCTCCTTTCCGTTGAATTTTTACACCCGTTTCTCCTGTTAAACTCCACATCGTTACAGTCTCAAGCACAATTCAATAGCAAAAGATGTCACAATTCAGATTAGTTTGTTTTTTCAAATACACAAGCCGAAGCCCAATAGAAAAACATCCTGCATAATATATGTTCTTTGTCAAGGATTTATCATTGTGATATGTGTTCATACTTCTATTTATCATTGATCATGAAAACTAGTTGCTTTGATATATGCACCCACCTGAGCAAATTTTGTCCTTAGCCAATTGCCGCTCAAGTGGCTTTGCAGACCCATGAAATAGTAACTATATAAATAAATTAAAAACCCTTACGCCCTCAAAATAATGCTCTTGCAAAGTCGTTTGGTTGTGAAATAAGCTATTCATAATTAATTATTTCGAAGTTAGTTATCCCATTCTCTCATATAATAAAAAATACTACAATCCCGCAATTAATTACACTATGATTTTATCCCATGGGATAAATTCATCTCTAATTTAATCCCGTAATTAATTATACCTTATCCTTCCTACCAAACTAGCCCTAAAAGGTTTTACCTCTCCGCATCAGGTGCTCGTCAACTGCGTCGCCAGAGAAAGATGAAAGACCTTAGGGCTATCTTTGGGAATAATAAGATTGAAGATGTTAGATGGCTTTGTTCCTTAACAGAGTCTGAGATTGTAAGTTTCTCTCCTTTCCTTTATCCTTTTTTTTTATGAGGACCAATGTCTTAGGTCTGTTTTCATTGAATTTTTAGGATTTATTGATAGGTCTGAAAGTGTTGATGCAGCAACGTGCCAAAAAGATTGGTCATGAGTCTTTAGCAAACAAGTTTGATTTGAAGACCCTCCGAGCCCTTAGTGAGTTCTTTCTTCTTCCTTTCCAGAAATATGTAACATTTATTTGACTTTATTCATAGGTTGCACCATCTATAAATTAGTGAATAGATTGGTATTTGCTGTAGATTTGTGAATTTTTATCTGTTAGTATTTTCCTTGAGATTGATGGTAACTTATGTTTCTCAAAAAATAAAGAGGAGGTTTTTTATGTTATCCTTGAGCTTGATATGTAAAATTTGCAAAGCTAGAGTAAGTAAATAACAGAAGGAGAGGAAAGAAGAATGAGAAGAGTAGATAAGAAGAAGGAATTAGAGAGGAGGGAATTGAGTTTTTTATTCATCAAAACAACTGTAAGTTGACATATTCAAAGGGTTCTAATATGGCTTAGGACGTGATGGAGATGGCTTGAAAGAGGTTTATTTGTGAAGAGCTTTAATGAACTCGTTATATCATTGGGCTACTTCATAAGCATCTATGAAGTTGATAGGATTGTCTATCCTCACTAGAGACTTAAGCTCTTGTTTCTACCCATTGACAAAGCAAATTACAAAATAGAGTTCAAGATGGAGGTAAATCATCATCATAACAATTGCAACTCCTGCAATTGATCCTGATAACAATCTACATCTCGACATTTCTGAAGTTTATTGAACTTATCTATAATATTACTAATCCTTCTACGTAAATGTGCATAGAACACTGGCCTACGATCCTCCGTGATCCATTAGATACCTATTAAATCAGTAATTAACTGCATGCATTACATGCTTAATAGTTAAATTCAATTTCATTTATTGGGGAACATGATAGCTTTCGAAATATTTTATGCACCTTCTAATTTAGCCCTTGGATTGATGGCATCAGACTCAGCAAAGTTAAGCTTTACTTTTAGGAGCTTCTTTGGGGAAGGGGCGTGACTTGGTATGGTTGATATAGTAGGGGGTGAAATTAGATAAAAGGCGGATTGGGTGTTTCAAACTGAGGGACAAGGGGATAGATAACTCTCAATTGTCATAGTAAGAGATGTATACATGAGGAGTTACCTTTGCAACACCTGAGCTGGAGGATTACCCAATATCTGCTCCCACTAGTTGCCCTTGAGCCACAAATGGTAGGACCTTACTAATGAGGATATTCCACGTTTCTTTTGGAGGTCCCTTCAGTGATAATCTTTTGAAACATCTCCTTATTAACTGGTATGAGTGATATTCTTTCCAACTTCAGATTAATGCCATTATTCTCTTGCACGAGAGTAGCAAGTTGACTTTGGGTCAAAATGATCATCTCAAACCTCCTAGAGCTCTGTGTTGCAAAAGATTAAATTTGGGGTTTCAAATTTATTCATGGTATCTTTAATTCCCTTAGAGTTTATGATTATCTGTGAGGGTTGTTGATGGATCAATCCTCTGAAAGCAACTTGTAACACTTGGCTTGATCGCAAAAAACTTGCACAATTAAAGTAAGTAAAGAACTGAAGGAAGAATAAGAAGAGTAGAGAAGAAGAGGGAATTAGAGAAAAGAGCAATAGTTTTTTGTCTTGCATCTGCATAATACCTTTTAACATATTTAGCAGAACAAATGAAGAATCTGGAATGGTCAAAACAAGTGTGAGCTGGCATATGGGCGAGGGGAAGTTCTATTTAATTTTGTAGAAATTCTTTTCTTTTATAAGTAAGGTAAAGTTGTATATATATGAGTCAGCATCAACAGTATGCTGCTCTAGACAATTGAGTACATCAAAAGTTGCTCTCACAGATTGTGAAGAGAGCTAATAAAATCAACTATGGCTTCTACTTTGTCACCCTCATGTACATTAGCCATGTTACTCCAAAAAGAAAGGAAAAAGAAAATTGAAATTAAGACTAGATATATTTCCCTTTTTGTTTTCAAATATTATTGAAATTGCATCCCAGATGCTTGAGCGAACATCCTTAGATCCCTGCTTTGCCAACCTTGTAATTCCAGTATGTCTCTTGGCATAGTCCCACTTCAAACCTAAAAAATTCAGAAACATGTCCCACAATTGTGTAGTAACCTTGCAATGCAAATAAAAAGGTGGTTTGTCAATATATTTACTCAATCTACTACAAATTCAGTCCTCTTCTTTTGTAGATTTGACTTTGTCAAGAATGCATTTTTTTTCTATCCAAGTGAAGTACTGTACCTTGTGAGGGGCTTTATTTTGACAAATCTGTTTCTAAGGCCACTTGAGAGTAATAGTATGTGAATTCTGCTAGAGTGAGTAACAAGATCTGACTGTGAAGATACCATTCTTCTTGCCCTTCCAACAAATGGTATCCTGATTTTACAAGCATATACGGTAGGTTCCTACTAGTTGTAGTAGAGCACATGTTCCTTCTACTTCCCAGTTTCTGCAAAGTCTTCTGAAAGTGATATTCCAACTATTGTTTGAGTGATAATCTGCAACTGAGGCTTCCTGGTGGGCTGCCATATAGAACAGTGACTTTGTTTTGAAGGTCTGTAACCCAACCAAGAATCATACCAAAAACTTCCATAAAAAAAACAAAAAAGAATCATGCCAAAAGCATCCCAAAGAGTCCTGATACTTTTCCAAACTGAATGTCCATACAAAAATTAGGCATATACAAAAATTAGGCATCTTTGTTATCCACTGATTGCACATGCCACCACCCTCCTGTGTTAACCTCCGTAGCCATTTGGTAGACTAACATTGCTCCTTTTCAAGTCCCTACCTCTAGGCCTCACACCTTTTTATCTTTCAAAACTGAATCCTAATTGACTAGGTTGGCTGATTTATTTGTCTCTGTTTTTTTTGGTCGATAAAGTAATAATTTCATTGAATGAGTTTGGGCATAACAGAGCCCGTATACAAGAGGTATACCAAAAAGTAGATGATTTATTGTTTATGTTTCCTTCCCATAGGAAATTTCGTCGCATCTTGTATATCTTCTTTGCAACTGAGGAAGGGAGAGGAAAAAGTGACATTGTGTAAGTAGGAAGTGAATCCAAAACACTGTTTATGAGGATTAATCTACCACCACGGAGCGATACTGCCTTTTAATTTGACGACTTTCTTTCACATTTTTCCAGAAAACCATCCCATAATTGATTTGTGGTTATGCCCCAAAGGAAGCCCCAAATAGGTGGTAGGAAGAGTCCCAATGTTACACCCCAAAATGTCTGCTAAGAGCTGGATAATCTTGACCTCGTTTAATGGAAAGAGCCTGTCCCTTATGCAGATTTATATGGAGTCAAGTGACTGCCTCAAAGAGTAACTAAATAAGTGTGACTGTGTGAGGTAGTGCATCCATTCAGTTGCCACTTCACAAAGTAATTTATAGAAATTCTAAAAAGATATCTTTAGTTCGGAGTTGCCCAAAGGTTAGGTGTGATCCTTTGAGTTTTGATTGCTACTCCTGCCAACGAGCGCCTTAAGTCTCTCGTAACTGATAAGTAGATGGTTATTATTTCATTCTCGCTAAAATTGGGTGTTTGACAGCGACGTGAAGCAACACATGTTTTGAAATTTAGAATACATGTTTATTTGCTTAATGTGATTACACTGAAATATGCTATTACACTTCTTCATATGAACAAATGGTTACAGCTTAAATCCAGCTGTAAAAAGAATAGCTATCTGTCCCATTTGCACTTATAAAATTAAAAAGAATTTCTTTCAACACCATTTCCCTTTGAACCATAAGAAGGTGCTGACATAGGACCCTTTATTTTTATTTTTTATACCCTCTTATGAAGAGGATGCCAAAAAATCACAAGAACTTGAAAGCAAAACCACGTTTTTGTAGAAACTGAAGGTGACAAATCAATTTGGAAATGAGGGCTTTTATTGTGTGTAAATGGGAAATGTTAAATAGACTGATTTCAAAAGCTTGATAGACTGAAAACATCAGTATTATTAAGGTTCATTTGAGGCGCAGTTAAGCCCTAAAACTAGGTGAAGCTCAAGGGGGCCGCTTTGTTTCACTCAGGTAGCGTATTAATGCAGGTATCAAGGTGTTAAGGCACGTGCCTCATCATCCATGCTCTCTATCTTTAAGAGAATTGTCCTAAATAATAAATATAATCAACAAAGGGATTTATTAATTAAGGAGGAAATATTATTAATGAATTTGTTACTTATTAAGGAAAAGAATTTAATATAAGACAACTAGTCAGTGAACCTGAATGAGAAATTTAAAACTGCATTTTTTCTTCTAAATCAAAATTTTAAATCTATTTATGCACTTTACTTACATGTTTTTTTACTTAATAAATTTCACTTAACAACAACAACAACTACTCAGTATAGTCCCATAGGGTGGGGTCTGGGGAGGGCAATATGTATGCAGGCCTTACCCCCACCCGTAAGGGCAAATAGGTTGTTTCCAATAGACCCCCGGCTTAGGGGCAGGAAAGGAAAAACCAAAACAAAAGAAAATTAGTAACTCCAGCAGGAATCAATACATAAGTATGTAAACATAGACCATAAATAGCAAGACATGCCAAAGGGAAGGTAAACAAAAAACAGAAGCAAAAGGGCATCCACAAATATTTATTTAGCCACAACCCGTAAATAAAATGGCATGCAAAAACACCGCCCACTAACTACCAAAAGGGCGCACTACAATACACAGACCATCTATGGAAAGCCCCACCAAACCCCGACCAGCCCCGGGAGAGAATTACGAAAAATTCTAACAATCCCTATCCTACAACCCCGATGCTAGACCTCCAGGCTTTCCTATCAAGGCCATGTCCTCAGAAATCTGCATCCTAACCATGTCGTGCCTAATCACCTCTCCCCAATACCTCTTAGGCCTCCCTCTGCCTCTCCTCACGCTGACCACCGCCAGTCGCTCACGACTTCTCAACGGGACATCAGGGCTTCTCCTCCGCACATGCCGAACGACCTGAGCCTCGCTTCCTGCATCTTCTCATCCACTAGAGCCACCCCCACCTTCTCACGAATAACTTCATTCTTAATCTTATCTAACATGGCGTGCTCGCACATCCACTCGAGCATCCTCATCTCTGCAAACTTCACTCTCTGAACATGAGAGTTCTTACATACATGTTACGACCCAGCCCCGATCATGATGGCACCCAATACACTACTAGGCAAGCCCGACCTTTCAACAACATTTTCCGACTTGAACGGATCATCCATTTCGACCACCCTGCCCCTATACGGTGGGTGACATCCCCGTCGATCTCTCTATCCCCCTGAATCACTGACCCAAGATATTTGAAACCGTCCCTCTTGGCGATGACCTGAGATCCAAGCTTCACGACCCTGCCTGCGTCTTCGCTCGACTCTGCGCTAAACTTACACTCCAGGTACTCCGTCTTAGACCTACTTAGTTTGAAACCCTTAGACTCGAGAGTCTCTCTCCAGACCTCCAACCTCTCGTTGACACCGACCCTCGACTCGTCTATCAAGACTAATGTAGCATTTTCAATTACTTTGCTCATATAAACGTTTTTTGCTTTTAGTTATTTTTTCTAGCTTTCCATTTTTTAAAGATTGTTTTATCATTGCGCCTTTAGTTACTGAAGTCCATTTGAATGTGTTGTTCATTTAAAGCATCATCAGGCCTTGAGCTCTTTTCTATGCTTTTCGCCTTTGACAATAGTGCAAAACATATAGGTATATTGATGTGAGTAGAATCAGATCCTCCTTTTTAACTTGTGATTGGAAAGTTTGGTATGCAGTCTCGTGAATTAAAAGAAGAGGAATGCTAATATTAGATGAATGTTCCCTGCTCTCCATGGGCTTTTACAATTAAGAGATAAGACATGTTACTGTAACAGATGGTAAAGAGTAACTCTCAGTTAAATTTTGGTGCGACGTCAATGTTTCGAGTGAGCGGACTTTCAAGGAAAGATTTGATGAGGAGCTGCTAAAAGAAACCAGTAGAATAAAGAAATAAGGTTTTGGCACTCAGCTGGTATAGCTTATCTTCGGTTTTGCTTCCCTTCTAAGAAAGCAGTTTCCAACTTTTGCGGTACTATTGCAAGCTAAGAAGCCAGTAGAATAAAGAAAGAAGATTCTAGCTTCCGACTGGTATAGTGGTATTTAGGTTATGCTTCCCTTTTGCCTAAGGCAGTTTCATCTTTTAGAGCTGCTGCTTTGGGGAAAGGGAGAGAGCATGGTCAGATGCTCCTAAAATTAGTAATGTTTCTGTTTCTTTTTTTCCTTTTTCCGGTATACTTATCTGTTGCACTAGAGTAGAAGTTCTTTAACTGTTAAGTCTATGGGTAAGACCGTCATGAGAGAGTAAATGTTTTGTAGGAATTACAGAGGAAATGATAAAAACTTGGCATTTTAATGAATCTATGAACCTAATACTATTAACATAATTTTCTTAACCTTTTGTTGTTTCCAAGTCATTTATACCATAATATTAGGAGAACCTAGAAGTTAGACACTTGGAACTATGACTCTTTTACCACTCTTATCAAAAACACATTCCAACAGTATTGCTCTATTTGGATCATGGAGGAACCTCATTTTGGATCTCTCATCCTTGATTTGATGGAGGATTCTTTGTTGATGCGTGCAATGATTTCTCAGCTTTACCTTATCTGCTTCGACAGTTATGCAATTTGTTAGTACGTTATTGAAGCAGGATAGCTTACAAGATTTGTAATATGAGTCAATGGGTTTAGTTGCATTCAACTAACTTGGCTATGGGAAAGTGGAAGTCAGAAGAAGTCCTCACTGCATCACTGCAGCTGTCCAAACCAACATAGGCACAAAATAATTTAGGTGATTTCTTCCCATTTGCCTAAGTTTTGGTGGCAGAGTTACCTTGCTGGTACCTGTGCTAGTTGGATGTAGCAAGTACCCACTGAATTAATCGAGGTGCGCGCAAACTGATAGGGACACCACCATCAGCAGAAAAAAAAAGAAACAAAATGTAGTTTTGGCATTTCCTTAAAGATGAACCTTTGAAGAAATATTAACTTATTGTGGGTTTTCTACCCCTAATGGGGTTCCCTCTCTTATTTCTTCTTGTGTTGTGTAATTTATCCTGCATGAATATCTTTCCTTGTTTTATCATCCTGTCCCTTCTTCTCTGGCCACCTATTTAACCTAAGAACTTTTATCCATTTCTAGCATTATTGTAACTTCGAAAAGCATTACCATATATGCCTTAATGGCATCAGCTTTTAATTCCCTCGATATTTTGTATAAAACTCACACCTGTTATTTCAGTTGCCTTTTCTTTCTGCCAATGATTTTAACCTACTAAAGTCTTTTTCAGTATAATTGTTACTAGTTATAACTTGCCGAAAGAATCTATGTAAATGACATGAATCACACATCTTTTGGGTGAAGTTTTGATCACTTCATTATTAGAGTATCTTATAATGTCTATTCTGCAGGTTTCATTTTGATGGAGAATCTTAAAGGAAAACTTAAAGATCTCTCCTGTATAGTTGGTACAGACGAGTCCTCAGCAAATTTAGGTGCATGTAATCTGTTGAATTATGATCTAGACAAGACTTTTGCCAATATGGAGGTTGAACAACTGAGCTCCTACATTTGCAGTGATAAGAGGAAGAGAATTATGGAGATGTAAGTTATCCAAAATTCATTTGGTCATTAGTCATTACCCCGTAAATTAATTGTCTGAAACACATCACATGATTCTGAAATCGTTGTTCTGGTCAATCCTTGGTTTCCATTCCCAATTTGTTTTTAGCTTCCAAAGCATGGCTGCATAATATGTAAATTATTGTAAGCAATCTCATTTCTGCACACATTTTGTCAGAATGTGCACAAAACATGAGTTCTGTTTACCAACTTTCGGATTCATTAATAGAAAGTGCATAAAACATGAAGTTCTGTTTACCGACTTTCGGCTTCATCAATATGGTAGTCGTGTTCTTTCTCATAGGCTATAACTTTAATAGGCCAGGTAATTGAACTCTATATATCATTTGTTTCAACTTCTTTTCTTTCCTTTTCTTTTAACTAGTAAACGTACCCGCGCGATGCGCGAGTCATTGCAATTAAAAATAGTGCGATGAGGTATAATATAAGCCGACGTATATTATAGACTAATTTTACTAATAGCATTCAAAAGAATTAATTAAAAAATAAATAGATTAACTTTCATCTTATGTACTCATGTGATGATGAAGTATAAAATTTGTCTGAAATTTAGAAGAAATTCAATATAAATAATATGTATAAAAAATAAAAACAAAAAAGAGCATTCTTATGTTCCCCAAGAATGTCAATCCAAAAAGCATCAAAACCTTACTAACGTCTTAAAAAGGTAAAAATAGGTCTTTAAGCACGATAGGTACATGACTTAGAAACAAAAAAATTTAAGTTAAATCCAATTTCAGTTCAAGTCCCAAATGAAACTTCATGAAGGCGGCCAACTCGAACAAAATTCTATTTTAACCATTTCCAACACATACGACATAGTTTTTTAAATCTTGATCATTTTTCAACCTTCAAAGCAAGACTGTTCTCCATGTAAGAAATAAAATATTTGCAATGACAAATATAACAACAACAACAACCCAGTATATTCCCACAAAGTGGGGTCTGGGGAGGGTTATATGTAGGCAGTCCTTACTTCTATCCAAGAGGGCAGAGAGGTTGTTTCTAATCGACCCTCAGCGCAGGGAAAAGAAAGGAAAACAAAAACAAAAACAACATTAGTTACACCAGCATACATCGCATAAATAATTAACTAAACATAAGAGACATATGTACCATAAATAAATCGGCATGCAATAATATTAAAACAGTAGCTACCAGAAATGACTACCATAAAAGAACGCAAACTAATCCTCTAAGGGTGGCCCTACCACGCCTCACCCACCCCGGGAAAAGAGTACGAAAGCTCTAGAAGCCCCTATCCTACAACCCTTATACTGGACCTCCAGACTGTCCTATCTAGTATCTAGGGTCATTGCAGCCTCAGATTTGGGAATGGACAGCAAATTATGGGAAGAGTTCTCCAGAAATTGCAGCCTCAGATTTGGGAATGGACAGCAAATTATGGGAAGAGTTCTCCAGAAATTGCAGCCTCAGATTAAAGATAAATGGCTTGGCGCCATACCATTGCAGGAGGAATATCCCAACCTATTCCTTATATCTACCAACCAGGACTCCCTCATATCCCATTATAGAGAAGAAAACTCTTGGAACCCAATCTTCAGAAGAAACATGCAAGACTGAGAAATTGAAGAGCTACTCAACTTGATGGCTAGATTGGGAAGCATCACCTATAATGACCAAGCAGCTGACACTTTGGGATGGGAGGTAGAACCAGATGGCCAATACTCAGTTAAATAAGGTACTTATTCAATTGTGCTCATAATGAAATGGTGGACAACTGGCCTTGGAAGCTCACCCCCGAAGGTGATTTGTTTCGGTTGGATTGCACTTTATGAAGCATGTTTGACCCAAGACAACTTAGCTTGAAGATCTTTCCACTTGTCAAACAGATGCCACATGTGCATGCAAAATGAAGAAACAACCAGGCACCTTCTACTATACTGCCCAGTTTCAGCAGATCTATGGAACATGTTTTTGTCCCTTTTTGGAATGGACTGGGCAATGCCTGGGAGTTTAAAAAAAACCTTTTTGAACTGGAATAGTTGGAAAGTTGGTACAACCATCAAGAAAATCTGGAAACTAATCCCTTTCTGTATTTTTTGGTGTATTTGGAATGAGATGAATAGGAGATGTTTTGATGGAATAGCAACTCCAAACCACTTCCTTAAGGCAAAATGTCTTTGACTTTTGTGCAGTTGGAGTACCTCAGCACCTGTAAACTCCCCAGACAATATTTTGGACTTTGTTAGCTCTTTAACATTAGTGTAGGACTCTTTGTACTGGAGCTAACAAATCTTTTGTGTCTATATTTCTGCATCTTCTTGATTCCATTTATAATATCTCTTACTTCATCAAAAAAATTAAGCAAGGTGTTCAATTGAGTGAAAAGGATATATAGAACTCATATAATCGACTCGAACTAGTTTGAAACTGAGGCTAGTTGATTGACGGAAGGATTATTCAATGGATGTCGCAAAAGCTTTCCTAATCCTTTTCTTGGTAAAACAAGCTGTTCAATGGTTTTCAGCTCCTTAAATGAGCATCCGCACGTCATAACCTCATTATATCTAGCAA
>JASVEL010002036.1:0-121799 GCA_032618575.1 Nicotiana noctiflora | reverse complement strand
TTTCGTTTTACTACAAGACTTGACATACACGTATCGAGAAACTCCACTATTAACAAGAGTGGAGTTGAAGATATTTGTGCAATTTTCTCTCCAACTTGTTATGTTGCAGCCCTCTCCCCTGGAGTTGAAGATATTCGTGGACACCAAAAGCTACTCTAGAGAAATAATTGAATTAATACTTTGCTTTATAGTATATTTACATTCTTATTCATATGGAAAGGTCACAAGTTGAATTCTCCAGAAATAATAAGTGAATAATGTGATTATATATAAGTGCATGTCTCACATTCAAATTAGTTCCCTTTTTCATTTTCTTCTTTCGACAATGCTTTATGTTTTACATATATAAATCCCTTAGCATTATTAAACAACCATGTCAATGTGAATCTGAAATTTCTTTTGTCCCCTTTTTGTGCTTTAAAATAGAGAAATTAATTGCTAAATTTCTATCCTTAGTTTTAGTATGTCCACACTCTTCTTTGCATCAGTTACACTGTCTAATCTTAGACATATTTTTACTCTCAAACCCACAACCCTTAGGATCGACTATCCCATGTGCAAGTGTCGTTCACATGGAACTTTTCCCTTCTTCGACCTTCAAAGTTTTCATTTGAATATTTGCTACTACCACCAAGATCTGCAACAACAACCGCTCCGCCCAGGATCACGCCCAAAGTTTTGTAGCGAGCGCCGCGTTGTCCTACTCATCGGGGCCTGGGCACTCGTCTCTATAAGCATTTAGGCTTAAAGTAAAACATTATATCGATCTGATGATTAAGATTTCTATATAATTTTCTGACTTTATGCTATTGGTGGATTTATCTCAAGTATTTCATTTAGGAAGGATGCATCTTCCCAGACTACTTAAGCTCCACGGATTTAGTTAGGTCCACAAACTTCTCAGGCCACGATTGCTTTCCCAGTTGTCACACCACCAGCATAGCCAGCTAGGAGCGGGGGACCGACAGGTAGAGGTCGCCCTAGAGGGGAGGCCAGGCAAGATTCTATGTTTTTCGGGGTACGACGGAGACAATTGCTTCAGACTTAGTTATTACTGGTATGGTTCCGGTTCGTCATAGAGATGCATCAGTCTTATTTGATTAGAGATCCACATATTCATATTTGTCATCTTACTTTGCTCCGTATTTGGATGTATCTCGTGATTTTTTGAGTTTCCTATTTATGTGTACACACATGTGGGGATTTATTGTCGTGAATCACATTGCGATCGTGTTTAGTTGTTATTGGTCGTTTTGAGACAAGAGTTGATCTATTATTAATTCGTATGGTAAACTTTGATATTATCTTGGGCATGGACTAGTTGTCACACTACCATGCTATTCTAGATTGTCACGTCAAGACTGACGCTGACTATGTCAGGTTTACCACGGCTAGAGTGGAGGGGTGATAGATTATGTTCCTAGCAGGGTTATCTAATTTCTAAATGCTCAAGGGATGATTGAGAAGCGGTGTATCCTTAGGGGATAGATATCATTGTGATAGCATGATTTGTAAAATCATTGATCTCAGTCTTGTGTTTAATCACTATTATAAAATGCTAAGTCACATTTTCCTGAAAAATTAAGTAAATAAAGCGTTTTCCTAAATAATGAATAGGAAACTGGAAATAAATAAATTGAAATTGTAATGTGACTCATGTGCATATTGTGGACTGAGTATGGATCGCGTTGCACGCCGCAGCGAGTGATATAAATATATTGCGCTTGGCTAAAGGAGGTCCTCCGGAGTCTGTACACACCCCCAGTGAGCGTCGTCGACGTTAAATGGATCGGGCTACGCGTCGTAGCGGTCATGTACATTGCATTGGATTCATGCATTGTTATTTACTTGTGCTATCTGTGGTTGCTGTTATTGTTAATTCGTAGTAAGGTATCGGACTGTTAGACATAGCTTTACTTTGTGGTATTTCGTAGATTTCTTATCTTCAGCTATTTATATGTTTTTTACTCACTGAGTACTTAGTACTCACCCCTACTCCCTGCACCTTTGTGTGCAGATTCAGGTACGCAGGAGGTTTAGCCGAGCAGTTCCGTTTATTCAGAGTTATCCAAGTTGTTGAGGTAGCTGCTGGCGTTCGCAGGACCTGGCTACTCTTCTTAATCCAGTTTTATTTGTATATACATTTTTTAGACTTGAGTATTTCGTTCAGATAATCTTATTATCCACTTTTTGCTTAGAGGCTCTAGACTCGTGACCCCAGATCTTTGGGAGATTATTCAGTTTAGCTTCTATCTATCAGTTAAGCATTTAGCTTTATTGTTGATTATAATATTCAAGTAATTGATTTGAGCTTCATGCTCGGGATGAAAGTGTAAATGGCCGGGCTTGCCTAGCAGTTGTGTTGGGCGCCATCACGGCCGGGTTTGGGTCGTGACATTATTGTTCTAAAATTATTCATTCATTAACTCAAGGAATATGCGCAAAGTGTGTATCCTAAGACTATTAATTAAAAAATAGAACACTCAAGTAAAGAGCGGGTAAGAGCCTTTTGGCCAAGCTACCAAAAACTACTTATTTTCAAAAGTACATTTATTCAAAATTGCTTTTTGCAAAAGTATTTGTGCAAAACAGAAATTTTGTGTTGGCTAATTAATAGTGCTTTTTGCAAGCTCAACGTGTTTGGCAAATATTTTCAAAAAGTAATTTTAAGTATAAAATTACGAAAAGGAATAGTAAAGGTTCAGTTTGCAATTAGTATTATTTAAATAAAATATAATTATTTCAAAGCAACAACACTGAGTATTTGGTATTACTTATTATTTATATGATAATTTGAATATATCAAATATATCATTCAATATAATTTGAAATCTACTCTTAGAATATGTGAAAGAGAATAAAAAATATGATTAAAATATAAAGGAAAAAAAGATATAGTAAATAAAAAACAAAAGTAAAAGGAAAAAAAAGAATTTTAAATTAATAAGGGATTATTTGAAAAATATAAATTTATTGTAAGTTTATTTTTGTCTTGAATAAATTAATTTTCTAATTTTGCTTCTGCATCTCTTTTCTTCGAAGAAGCTAGAATTTGTAGCTTCTCTCTGAAAGCAGAAAACTGTATATAAGTGGCTTTTGACAAAATATAAGTACTTTTGGCCTTCCAAATACTTGGTCAAACGGGATCTAAGTGTGGGGCTTTTGCATCTATACTCGATTTTGGGATCACAATTGAACTTATACCCACTTTGCAAAAAAATTGCAAACCTACTTACTTTACGATCAATTTCAGACTTATCAGGTCTAAAATTTAAAAAAAAAAAAAAATAGTCTGAGTGAAAAAAAATTGCACTTCAGATGCACTTAACGCCAAACCAATGGTTTCATGCACTTAAGGCTAATAGGTCTAAAGTAAAAAATTGCACTTCAGATGCATTTAATGCCAAATGGTCAAGTACAACAAGCATTTTCCATCTCTTAAGGGTTGAGGAGGCCACATGGGAAGCAGAAAAAAAGATGAAGGAAAAGTACCCCCATTTGTTTGATCAAGCCTAGAAGAAATTAGGTGACCCTTCTACTCCTAGTAACTGCCATCTTGTTAATAAGTTTGAAGTACAAATTTGCACTTCAGGTGCACTTAAGGCCAAATAGGTCTGAAGTGTAACCAATGGTTTCATGCACTTAAAGACAATAAGTCTAAAGTGAAAAATTACACATTAGATGCATTTAAGGCCCAAAGGTTTGAAGTGCAACAAATATTTTCCTAAAATCAATGTGAATAAGAAGTGAAAAATTGCATTTATGCACGTAAGGCCAAACATATCTAAAATGTAACCAATTGTTTCATGCACCTAAAGCCAATAAGTCTGAAATGAAAAATTGCACTTCAAATGCACTTAAGGCCAAAATGTCTGGAGTGCAACAAACGTTTTCCTACACTTAAGGCCAATAAGTCTGAAGTGAAAAATCGCACTTCAGAAGTACTTAATGCCAAAGGTCAAAAATGCAACCAACATTTTCATGCACTTAAGACCAAATAGGCCTTAAGTGCAAATTACCCAGAAACACAAATTTGCTCTTCGAATTATAACAATTCAATATACAATTTAATCAAATTTGATACATAACCTCCAAATACATCAAGAACAAACCCCAAATCAACAATTTGTCAAAACAATAATAAATCTAACGAACCCATTTTGCAATTAAGAAAAAAAAACTAAGCAATAGTAAAAAATAAAGCGCCACAACAACTCACCACTGTAAAATTTATAAACTGCCTTAAAATATGTTCACAAATACCATATAAAATCACTGTCACCCGCATAAGAAGAAGAGAGATGAGAAAAAGGCATGAAGCTATTTAAAAAGTGAATACAAGTTTAAAAAAGAAGTACGTTAAGGTTAAATGGAGATGACCAAATAGAACGTCACTGTGCAATTTTACAATACTTAACCTGTCAATGAGTTGTATAAATATTGCCCAATCTACTTCAATTTTCACAAAAATGCCAAAGTTCATTGCTCTGTTTCTCTATGCTTTTGCAAGTTCTGAATCTTATTTTTCCTAGGACTATTCAAGTAGCAAGATTAACTCAAGTAACGAGTCTTTTTATAGCAACCCTGGTCGCTTTGCTGGAAAAAAAGCCTGGATGTCATGTTTTTATACTATCCTTAACAATAGAATTAGCAAGTCCCTTGGTGATCGACTCACTCAAAACTTAAAAAATAAGGTCCTGCATGGAATTTGAGCACAACTTGCACAAATTGGAACAAAACAAGAGAAAGTAGAAAGGATGAAGGGGGAGTCTACTGGGGAAAATAACTAAATTCCAATATAATATGGCACCTGTAATTGAGGTGACCTTTGCTTTTACAAACAAGGGATATCAAGAATAAGGGGTAAAGAAAGTAACAAGCAAAGAGTGTGACTTAGACCAAATTCTGACTGGGTATGAATTCACTTAACTTACAGCAGAAAGGTAAAGCAGTACTCCCTTCCAATTTCTCTACAAAAAAATGTCCTCTAAGAAGAGTAAAATGCCCGAATTTCTCATGTCTGAACCTAAAAAATAAGTGCAGCACCACAATTTCTACAGATTTTCTCAATAACCCCAGCACTCCTCCAAGCTGCAAATCAGAGATGTGAAGGAGTCTCAGATTCATGTCTAACAACCTGCAAACGGGGAAAACTGATGAGTTGTACTCAAAGAAGCCATCCAGATAAAAAGACAAAAGCTGATCCGAAGCCTATGACGGAGTTAGAAGATGAAGAAAAGAGGGAAACCAAAAGTTGCTTGTCACACATTTAAGTTGCAAAAAATGAAGGGGATGTCATAATGAAGTGGAGTCAACTTTACTTCAGGGTAACTCTACATGGGTTTCAAAGGTTTTGAAGGCTACTCTCAGAAGCTTGCCATGTTGATTGATGACTAATACTGATGGCTGTACCCAGAAATAAAGGATATATTCCAGGCATTCCAAGTTGAACAATTTAGAATGTCAAAAGGATGGGCAGAAGTTGAACTAGAAAACTCTTCACTCTGGAAAATTGACGCAGAGAACCCATAACAGCTAAGAGAGCAAGATGTCATGCACTTGTGCCTAGTGAAATGATCATGATACGCATGATCACCCACCAACTCCCAAAGTTTTCTACAAAAGATGACACACATGCACAGGTAGTTTAGTAATTAATGCTTAAAACTCTCCGATGCCACTGCATACATAAATGCACACATGCATAGACTTATCTATATGCATGTATATAATTATTTTACATATAATTAATCTGATATTCCGGTATTCTGGTGCCAGTGTGCTCGTCATTTTTAATGTCTTGAGCTGTTTGAAAAAATTCAGTAAATAATAGTCCCACCCATACAAAATAACTGTAATTTTGGCCCAAGGTGTCGCTTTAGAAAATCAAGAAGGCATTAGTTGTTTTTCTTAAAGCCTACCTTACTCCAATAAATGATCTAAAAAGTCTGAGGAGACAGGTAATTAGCCAAATAACCCTTATGATTGATGCTAGGGTAATTAGCCAAATTGCTATTAAATGGTTTTCTTAATAGCATGCCAAAACCATAAAAAACTTATTTTGGACCGGAGGAAGTAATATATTCTAGACAGATTTTACAAGATCTCCAATTCCTTGAATAATTAGCAATAATGTGATGCTTATCAAGCCAGCCTAACTTGTTCAAAAAATTGTTAACCAATTACTTCGACTGATGGACCGAGACTGATACAATAAACAATACTGATTACCCCAAAGTCCAGGCTGTCACATAAAATGGTGCCCTGGGAGTAATATCTAAAATACATTCTAATGACTGTCTCTGTGTGTGTCCAGAAACTGCAGAAAAGAAAAGCCACCTAAACTAATCATCCCCTGGAAACATACAAGGCAAAAACAATTAAGCTGTAGAATCTCTTTAAAGACAGGGAGTAGGATACCAGCGTTATCTAGGAGAGACTAATATCAACTTGGCAAGATCAACTGCCTCCCTTCTGCTTGAGTGTTATCTTGTCTCCCAAGCTAAGAGCAATTCCTTGTGTTTTGCTTCTTATGCGAATATAACCACTGAGCTTACCATCTGATTGCTTTTCAATGCTCAGATTCACCAAAGCATCCTCTCCAAACGCACTTTTCGCATACAGATTAGCAGCAAGGAACCCACATTCATCTTCCAAAGCAGATCTGGAATTATGTATGAAAGCAGATACATGAAAATTTATACTGTCATCAGCAGCCGTGCATCAAAAGAAACAGGACTAAAATGACTTAAGCAACGAACAAGTAACACGTAACTCCTTTTCTCTTGACAAATCAAGTAACAGATAACTCCTAAAAGGAACTTATCAGTATATATTGATAGATTTACCTATGCGCATAGGTACACGTGCAGAGCGATAATTATTTAATACTGCCTAACATATCCAACGAGTGAAAAAACAAAAAATGACCTTAGTGATTGTGAACCTGAAACATCAATTTGACATCTTCTTAATTTTGAGCAATTCAAGCACGTCCAACAAGAGTAAATGGAAAAATGTTACAGAGAAGAAACTGATCTCGAGATGATAGAAAAAGAAACTACCTATTTCCTCTCAACTAGAAGTACTAGTGCAAATCCAATTTGGAAAAGATTCTCATTTCTGAGTTAAGACAAATTTAATTCTCACGGATAATGAAGTTCTATATTTTCTGATAGTAAATACCTGAGTCTTATTCCAACAATTTGCAACATTGCCATAACGTTCAAAAATCTTGTCTCTGAAGAATTCTATATATGACAGGAAACACCATACTCTAGAATATAGATTGTATTAATAACGATAATAACAAAATCATAAATTATGGGGCAGAATGCTAGCCAATCAAGAACTACCATATCCAGAAGATTGAACGTAGCTGACTGAGGATGTTGCGATGGATGTGCGGCACACTAAGATGGATAAGATTAGAAATGAAGATATTCGGAGGAAAATGGGCGTGACCCCCATGGAGGATAAGATGCGAGAAGCAAGACTTAGATGGTTCGGGCATGTGAGACGGAGAAGCCTAGATGCCCAGCGAGGGCCCCTGACACTGTAGGTGAGGAATCACTCTGGATCTTTTTTTGAGCTACAACTAGGTGTGAACGTTTAGCGCTGCCATGCAGGAGAAGAGGTAGATAGAGGGCGGCCTAAGAAGTATTAGCGGAGGTGATCATGCAAGATATGGAGCGACTTCGGCTTACCGAGGACATTGCGCTTGATAGGAGGATTTGAAAGTCGAAGATTAGGACAGAAGGGTAATAGGTCGTAGTGTGTTTTTCTAATCCGTTCCGGGTTTATTAGGGCTAGCTCGCTAGTACCTTGTTATTGATTATCAGAGTGCTAGTGTTAGGGTTATTTTTAGTATTATCTGCCGCTTCGATTTTCTAGTACCTTGTCGTTGTTACTACTTGTTGCTATTACTATTGCTTTCTTCCATCTGTTTTTCCGGTTCATTCATTGTTGGTATCATTTTCCTGGCCTTGTTATTGATATTCACTTGTTTCTATTCTTACTCTCGAGTCGAAGGTCTTTTGGATACAACCCCTCTACCTCCTCGGGGTAGGAGTAAGGTTTGCATACACATTACTCTCCCCAGACTCCAATTGTAGGATTTCACTGGGTTATTGTAGAGGAAACATCATACTCTAGAATCTAGATTGTATTAATATCAATAATAAAAAAATCATAAATCAGAAAATGCAAATAAAATAATCAAACATCAACTTCCATAATTAATTCAGTGTGACCAGAGAACTTACGGTGCAGTCAGGCACTTCATGTTGGTTGATTTGATAATATGGTCAAGAAATTCTTTTTCATCCTGAATTACAGTGTTGACAGCAACCTGCAATGTACAATATTAGCTGAGGGGCTCGTGGTTTTAATCAGACCACTTCAGCCTGGGGTATTCATCAGTGCATATAATAAAATATAATACATGTAATAATTTCCTTTAAAAATTTTGGTAAACCCAGTCGTAACACCCATTTTGAAGCAACCCAAAAATAAACCAGGAATCACAGGACTTAATTCATCAAAACGAAAGAGAACGACTTTGTCTCTATTTTCTATAACTCACAAGATTATTTACGATATCAAAAGGTTTAGAAAGTTAGAAGCAGGAACAACAAGAAAATAACAATCAAAGAATGGCATTCTACCTTGTTTTCCCACTCGAATTCAGCCCACATAGTTCTAAACGCAGCATCACTACACACAGCAGGAGATATGTAATCCATGATGTCAATGTGGATATCATTGAGCACGACAACAGTCCGCTCAAGCACATTTGAAGTCTCATAGACAATGTTACCGAAAATTACTCCAGTCTCAGTAGAAGACACCTTGATATTAGCTTTTATCTGCTTGCTTGACTCAGGAGCTAGAGTATAATTCTGTGGACGCTCAACGAGCTTAAGATCACCCATTGTTGCCAATTCCAAACATAAATTCTGAAGTGTCTCTTTGGTTCGGTTTATAACAGTGACATCCAGGACAATATCATAATGATGAACTGTCACAAATGCTTCAGCGTAAACAGGATCACTAAATCCCGTGAGCTGCAGAACCCGGTTTAGCTTATTAGCATCATTTTCGTCCTTGACAAATTCTCCAGTGGCATGCTTCAAATCATCCTGGACAGCATCTTCCAACTCCAGCTGGCTCATGCCCTGGAGTACATATATTTAGTTAGGACATGGAGAAACAACTATTTCATTGATTCTGAGTACCAAGAAGGGGAAAACTGAACTATCCAGGCAACCCTTGCATGTTTTAGAAACTACTGCACAAAATTAGTGTTTTAAGGAGAATGTAGAAAACATACAACAGTGGAAGGAAATGGCGTGTGGTTTACACATGACCTTATTATCAGCCTTTTTGAGGGGCAAAGTCCACTCTCATTCATTCATCATTTTTGGAGAAAGAAGGCCAAAAATTGGCACACAAAAGCAACCCAAACCTCTAATATGCATGATAACAGCTATTTGTCTATACAACCATATTTATGACATTCATTTTCTATTCTATTTGTTATATAGAATGAAATTATGACTTAAAGGAAAGGTAGTTAATTTTCAAAATTAGATATTAGAAACTTAAGAAACAGAAGAAAAAATGGTTCTTTGTAAAACCTTTTCTCTATATAATGGTATCACAATTAGCTAGAAAGGAAAAAATGATACGGTCTCAAATCTCAATTGCTAATGAGATCTTACATAAGTATTTAAAGTGAAATTTAGTCAATTAACATAAACTAAAACAGAGAACTCAAAAACTAGATTTAACGTGAATACTTAAATCTTACTTTCTACAGATAGATAATGTGCAAGGCAAGTTACGTTATTCCACAAAAAGTAACAGCACTTATAGAATGTAGGTTTTGCACCATGTTTTTTAAGTTATGATATAATGTTCACAATTCCAAAAAGAAAAAGGTACAGAAAAAACACAAAACCCTTGCAAATTAGGTACAGGTTGCAATTTGCACTATTGTAAAATTGAAATATCACATTAAGACACATCCCACCTAAGCAACAAAGCATCAAACAAAATAACTTTGCAATTATTTTCACTCATGATTAGGACCAAAACATTTACAGTCCCAGCACCAACATAATGAATTCTTCTGGATAAGATATGCTATTTTCTTCAAAATTACCCTAGTTTTGATTCTGATTTCGGGAATTAAATTGTATCTTGTCTCGAATTTTTCCGTCCATCGTGGTCAATGTAACCATAATTGTTTGACCAGATCCGGTACGGATCCCATACCCACACCCATACTAGTGTCGTGTCGACACGGCACACATGCACCGCACCTAAACTGCCATGCCAAAGCAACTTAGATTATTGATAACTAACATTTTCAATAAGCACGGAACTAGAAAAGAGAATCTCCTGAGACCTCCAACAACAAAATGTTTCAGGTAGAAGTGTCTTACCCTCCTACTCTTCAAATGGTAGAAATCAATGAGGTCATCTGGCTGGGAGAAAGAAGTTTGTGCCTTTGCTTTGATCTCTTCTGTCTCTCTTAGCTGTTTATCAGAAAGCATTTTAACAAAACTCTCCCGGCAAGAGCTCAACCAGATCTGCCTAACCTCGTCACCTGTATTACAGAGCAATCTTATGCAAAGAACTATTCTGTCATAAGAATCATTGTCAATTGGGTGAGGAAGAACAGAAGACTGCCCTAGCTGTAGAATTGAGACCATGATCAGTAATGCATTTGTCGTTGCTTTGTTCACTTCAATTTTTGATGGTTGAACTTCTTCCAGCCTCAAAATGAGCTTAGTCAGTGTACAAGCAACAACTGCTCCCAGGAAGAAATCACCAGTGAGAAGAAGGGATCTCAGGTTTCCAGTGGTTAAAGATCCTTGAACAACTGTTGCAGGAGAGAAAACAGTTTCAGAGGCAGCACTTTGAGTAGCATATGTTCCATCAGCAAGGATAGCTGGTCTTCTAGACGACACAGTAGTAATGGAGTTTGCATGCGGAGTCTTTTTTGAAGAATCAGTAGCTTCACTTTCCTCAGAAACTGAGTAAAATGGTAGGTCTCCAAGACACTGTTTGATAGTTACAATGCCACTCTCAACTTCAGAGAGAGATAGACAATACTCTCCAATGATCCAAAGGGCACAGGAACAAACTCGTGCTGCTCGAATTTGGTAGAAAGTGTCTAGTAGCCTTGTCACAATGGAAACCCTTAATTTTGGGTTTGTTTCGATAATCTCCCGGACAAACACAACCACATCAATTGCAGAAGCAACATTGTTATCTCCCAAGAAGTCCATCAAAAGATGGACTACAGTGCTTGCCACTTCCGGAAACTTTATGGCACATGAATGAATGGCTTGGATGAGCATTTGGCGGTACTCACCATTCTTCTCAAGCTCACCGCTTTGAGTTTTCACAACTTCTTTCTTCAGTGTGAGAACAACCTCATTGATATTCCTGGGAGTGATCAGTTCAAGAACAATGTCGAGTGTTTTTCTTCTGATGTCAAGGTTCGGGCTGGAAAGTACTCTAAGGACATCCATTATCATATCAACCATGATATCTTTATGGGAAGATTTCAATTCATTCAGTCGATCGAGCACAATAAGCTTAACGTTGTTGTCACTCTGAGATTGAAGAAGTTGACAGTAGGTGTTGGCTGCAGCTCTTATAGCAGTTGGAGCAGAAGACAAGGAAACAAGAGTCCCAGCACATTCATAGGTAACAGCAGCAGAAGGGGCAGTCAGTAATGATATAATAATCTTGATATACCTCCCTTTCTCCGCTTTGTTTGTCCTGCAAACTTTTCGAATCAAATCCAATACAACCATCTGAAGTAACTCGCCCCAATCAGAGACTCTATCAACATGAGTCAAGAGGTAATTGATAGCACGCTCCTGAGCACATTGGAAGAGCATCAGAAATGCATTCCTCTTAGCCGATGGATCCTGCTCAGTGGTCAGAACATTCTCGATCTTTTCTGGCGCGTCTACCAGGAGCTGCTCACCCTGTGGGAGCTTGTAAATAGACATCACAGCAAGAATTGCATTCCTCCGCACAAATGGATGACGATGCTCTAAGTTGCTCATAATAGATGGAATTAGAGGTTCAATTATATCAACCTCATTCAGCCTGCAAAGAAATCTCAAAGTAACTCCACGAAGGTACTCATTTGGATGCTGCAAATTATTCCTCAAGTTCTGGCAGATTAGGATCATCTCAGGCAGCACACGCCCCTTAGGATCCGTCTTCTCAATAATCTCCAAATACAAAAGCAATAGTTTTTGAATTGTGTGATCCTCAGAAGGCAAGACATATCTAATAATAGTAATAAAGAGCTGAGGTAGGGTTTCTCCATTTAATAAAAGCATTACAGCTTTCTTCATAGCATCAATCTTGGCGGGGACATCATTTCCTTCAAGTGCTTCTTTGATCTCATTAGCAAGAGCTGGTGTACCCTTGTCAAAATGTATCAGCAGAGAGCAGGACTTCTCCATTGTATTCCACTCACTTTACCTAAAATTAGTATAGCTTGGCATAAATCTCAACCTGACAATATCTTTAGTTTCAAAATAAGGAATAAAGTCACAAGGATCAAGGAAAAGAATTCTTCTATTGAACTAGTTAAATTACTACAATTCATGTTATATGATCAACTAATGCTGATTCAAGATTTGGTCTTTATCAGTTCGAGTTCGAAATTCTACCATAGTCTATTTGATTCACTGGGTTCGAAATTTATTATATGTATAATTTATTAACATATAGAGGACCTAAGTTGAAGTTATTAGATTCAAATGAAACCGTATCTATTACCCTACATCCATCTCTGATCCTACATCAGTTCGGTAAATACATCTATTTACAAGGAGATCAAAACTACAAAACTAGCAAGGGAAGAAAAGGCACTAAATGAAATGCAAGATAATTAGTAAACTCCTATCAATGCACGTTTATTCAAAAGTCATATAAGGAACAGACAACCTAATACCAAATCCAATTCTTTTAAGAGCAGATCAATACTAAATTACAGTATTGGATCAGAATACACAGACAAAAATGTGACACTGAAGGAAAAAAATAAACCTCAAATCATTAAGCTTAAACAAATAGGAGTATAAAAATTGGTCCACGAATTACTACTACATATAAGTGGAAAAAGATCATGAAAAGACACACTTCACTTCTGATTCAACCACCTAATTCAGATCCATAAAATTGATCAAAACATAGCATTAATGAAAAACAGGACATTGAACCCTAAACCATACAATTCGTAAAGTTTGAAATCAACCCAATAAGCAAAGCATAGATAAAAGAGGAGCCAGATAGAGAAATAGAGCAAAGGACAGAACTAGGATGAAAATCAATTGTACACAGACGAGAAATTGATCAAAAACGTACTCGCCAGAGAGGATGAATCTTCAATAGGAGAAATCCGGTGTGGGCGTCGAATTGGGTCTAGAAATTCGGTGTGAACGAGGGACGAGTACTAGGGGTCTGTTATACTCAGATCTGCAAGATCCGAAGAAAGAGAGAGAGGAGTAGAGTGTGTTGTTTCTTAAGTTGTAAGTTTTTTTTATTTTTTTCCTTTCTTAAGTTGTACTCCTGTAACGAGCCTGCCCTTAACCAAGTAATACAAAAGTGTTTTACCAAAAAAAAAGTAATACAAAAGTAAATCACAATATAATTCTTTAATAATAAATAAATGAAAGAGAAAAAACATGTTTCAATTTGACAAACAGTATAATTTGAGGAAATCAATCAATTTTTCCCCAGGAATCTCAGCAATTAAGTTAGTTAGCTAAACGGACTTTTAACTCGTTAGCGGTGGATTGATGTTAAATTCATGTTTTTTTTATGTAAATTGTCCTGCATTGTAACGATCCGGCCGGTCGTTTTTGGAATTTGCGTCCTGATCCCCCATTAACCGCTTTCCCTAAGTTCATTTTTGCTATTTTGGTTTGTCGGGACGTTCGGTATTGGGATTCGAAGTGTTTTGGGATACTTAGTCCCTAAAAGAAAGCTTAAGAATTGAAAATGGTATGTATTCGGAAACAGTGTGAAGATATCCTCGGAATGGAAATCCAATGGTTCTATTAGCTCCGTTAGGTGATTTCGGGGTTGGGAGCGTGTTCAAAATGTAATTTAGAGGTTCGTAGCTCATTTAGGCTTGAAATACCGAAGTTTGAATTTTTGAAGTTCCGGTCCGGTAGTGAGTTTTTTATCCGGGGGTCGGACTGAAATTCCATAAGTTGTTGTAGCTCCATCATGTCATTTGGGATGTGTGTGCAAAATTTTAGGTCATTCGGGCGAAGTTTGGGTAGGTTTCGGATCGAGAACTTGAAGTTCTTAGGCTTGAATCTTTTATTTAATCGGGTTCCGGTGTTGTTTTAGATGTTTTAAGGATTGCTTAATAGCGTTATAGGATGTATTGGTATTTTTGGTTGAGGTCCCGGGGGCCTCGGGATGAATTCAAATTGCTAAGCGGGGAATTTTTGGACTTATGAAGATTTTAGGCCTGCTACTTCTGGTATTTTCGCTTCTGCGGTTGCGGAAGTGAATGTTAACCGCAGAAGCGGAGATTACTCGCTTCTGCGATGGGAAGACCGCATAAGAGGTTGGTCGGGCTTTGAAGGAGACCACAAAAGCGGTCTAGTTTTCGCAAAGGCGGAACCGCAAAGGCGGTTCTTGTGACCGCAGAAGCGAAGCTTGTGATTTAAGTGAGGAGTCGCTGAAACGGCTCGTGGACCGCATGTGCGGGATCGCAGAAGCAGTCCCTTGTCCGCAGAAGCGAAAAGCACTGTTCTGATAATGGTTTATTCGAGGCTTAATTTCAAAAGTTGGAAAAATCAATTGAGAGCTCGGGAGAAGGCGATTTTTGAGTGGGTTTTGAAGAGAAGATCATTGGGTAACATTGTTTTGATCCTTTCTACTTATATTTCATCATTTCCTAGTTAAATCAACCATTAGAATTCAAATTCAAGGTCTAAAGTTGGGAAAATGGGTGAAACTTCTTAGACTTAATTATATGATTTTGAGTGGGCATTTAACCTTCGATTTGGGAGATTTTTATATGGTTAGACTCGTGAGAGTAAGAGGATTCTGAAAATGCGAAAGTTATTCAATTCCGAGTCGTTGGCCTGAGGGAATTTTGGTCATTTTACCTATTTTTGCGCCCTAACTTTAATTTTAATAGTGGAATCAATTGTTTGAAATATTATTTATGATGGGTAATTGAATTGAATAGATTTGGGCTATTTGGAGTTGGATACTCGAGGCAAAGGCATCGTTCCTTAATTGGTTTTGCACCGGTTCGAGGTAAGTGGCTTGTCTAACCTTGTGTGGGGGACTTTATCCATTATGATGTGATATTTGGTAATTGAATGCCTTGTACGTGTGGTGACAAGTGCGTACTTGAGCTAATTATTGAAACCCGAATTTTTACTTAAAATACTTGAACTGGATTTGCTTTATTCTACTTGTTATTATAGTTTGTGCTAGTATAGAAAAGCATGTTTAATTGATCCAAACTGTCTATTTGCTTAAATTGCCCTAATTGTAATTACATGGAGCATGTTAGGCCAGGACTATTTGTTGCCTCATATTGTTGTACTTTAATTTCTGAATACTTCTCTGATTTTGGTTGCACGTTTACATTGGGACTACGTATGTGGGATTCCGGTAGCTCCCCCTTGTTTGTTTACTTTAGGACTACGGGTTCGATTTCCGGGAGATCCCCCTGCACTTTTATTTTGGGACTACGGGACGGTATCCCCGGAGATCCTTTGATATTGATATGAGAGTTGGACTACAGGACGGTATCCCGGGAGATCTATTGGAGAGTTGAGGAAAAAGGTTACAGGACGGTATCTTGGGAGACCCTCGTAGGCATGTTTGCAATTTATTGTGTTTACTCTGTGATTTTGTTATGTCTTTGTAGTATTATTATTTCATTGATCTGCCTTATTACACTACTGCGTTCAATAGTTTCGTTAGATTTCTATGTTGTTAATATTTTTGCTACTATATTATTTTTGCCTCAGTAAGGCCCTGACCTTCCTCGTCACTACCCAACCGCGGTTAGGCTTGGCACTTACTGAGTATCGTTGTGGTATACTCACGCCTCTTCTACGCATGTTTTTCATGTGCAGATCCAGGTACCTCTACCAAACCGCATTATTAGTAGTTGCATGGAGCATTTCGGAGACTTGAGGTATATTTGTCGCGTCCGCAGACCGGGGAGTCTCCCTCTCATTCTACCCCTTTAGTTAGTTAGATGTTATTCAGTTCTTCCTTGTTATAGACTTTCCGAATTATTAGAGCATTGTTATGTATTACTCTTAGCCTATGTTTCCCGTAAGTTTCCGGGTCTTCGAGATAGTTTCATAATTTAAAGTGTTAAAGTGTATGTGCCATGTGCACCTGCATACATTACTCACGTTATTTAGTTTTTGATTAGAAATTTCATAAATGTTGTTACTTCCACAATTTGTGTTAGGCTTACCTAGTCGTGAAGACTAGATACCATCATGACATGTTCGCGATTGGTGAACTAGTGTCGTGGCAAGTTGGTATCAGAGCTCTAGGTTCATAGGAGTCACGGGACACATGCCCCTTAATTAGAGTCTCGCTGATCGGTAGACGTCCGTATTTATCTACGAGAGGTTATGTAACTGTTTAGGAAAAATCTTGATTTCTTTTGAATTCCCTGTCGTGCGATATTTTGATATCAATTCTAAACTTTTGTCTTCTATTCTCTCATAGATGGTGAGGACACGTGCTTCACGAGAGGACCAGGCACTCGTGCCCCCTACTGCCTCCGTTAGAGGCCGGGGCTGGGGTAGAGGTCGAGGACGCGCCCGAGGTGCAGCCACACCACCCATGCGCACTTTCGTTGAGGTACCACTAATAGATCCATTTGGAGCAGAGGCACCTGATACACCTATTACAGCTACTACTACTCCAGCGCTCCAGGAGACCCTGGCTCAGTTCATGAGCATGTACACTACCTTGGCTCAGGCGGGATTGCTTCCTTGCTATAGCCACATCTCAGGACAGAGGAGGAGCCTAGACTCCCGCAGCCCGCACTCCTGAGCAGAGAATGCAGATGGAGCAGGTCCCAAAGGTTATCATGTACCGATTGCAACACTAGTACAACCCGGGGATGGGTCAAATGTCTCAGAGGACGAGCAGCGTAGGCTAGAGAGGTTCAAGAAATATGATCCCCCAGTCAGTGGCCTAGCTTCAGATGACGCCTTGGGATTCTTGGAGGAGTGTCGTCGCATTCTTTATACTATGGGCATAGTGGAGTCTAGTGGGGTTTCTTACACTGCATTTCAGCTTCGAGGAGCCACCTATGATTGGTGGTGTACTTATGAGTTGGATAGTCCAGTCGAGACTTCCTCACTCACTTGGACCCAGTTCTCAAACATGTTTATGAGGGAGTTTGTTCCCTAGAGCCTTATGGATTCATGGCGCGTGGAGTTTGAGCGTTTGCGCTAGGGTGCTATGACAGTCTTTGAGTATTCCATCCGTTATACCAGGTTGGCTAGACATGCACCGGCTTTGGTTGCCACGGTTCAGGAGAGAGTACAGAGGTTTATCGAGGGTCTTATTCCACCCATCCGGTCCAGCGTGGCTCGAGAGTTAGAGATGGATATTCCTTACCAGCAGGTAATGAGCATTGCTAGGAGGATTGAGGGTATGCTCGTCAAGGAGCTAGGGGGAGGGAGCCCAAAAGGTCTCGAGTGTCGGGTCACTACTATGCTGCCCGTACTTCATCACCTGGTCATTATAGTAGGGTTTATTCTGGTCTCCCTGTTCATTCAGCCTTGCCAGCAGCCGGTAGTAGTACAGCTTCGCCAGCACCTCAGGAGCCTTACTATGCGCCTCCGGTTTCTAGCGCGCCTCCTGCTCGGGGTACTTCTAGAGGTTAGTCCAGCAAACCTAGTTCTAGTTAGTCACAACCACCACGTCCTCCTATAGCTTGTTTCGAGTATGGAAACACATATCACATGGTTAGGGACTGTCCCAGACTTGGTAGGGGTGCATCTTCACAAACTGCTCAGCCACAGCGTGCCCCTCAGAGCTCTCAGGCTATGGTTCCAGCACCCGCTGCTACCTCACCTACTCATCCAGCCAGGGGATAAGGTCGGGGAGATAGAGGTAGCCCTCGTGAGAGGGGTCGGGCCAGATATTATTGCATTCTTGTATTCACCGGGGTGGTTGCCTCCGATTCTGTCATCATAGGTATTATTGTGGTTTGTCACAGAGAGGCGTCAGTTCTATTCGATCGAGACTCAACTTATTCATATGTGTCCTCTTATTTTGCTTCGCATTTGGGTATGACTCAGGATTCTTTGAGTGCCCCCGTTTATGTTTTTACTCATGTGGGAGATTCTCTTGTTGTGGACCACGTGTACCGGTTGTGTTTGGTTACTATTCGTGGTTTTGATACCAAGGGTGATCTATTATTACTCGGTATGGTTGACTTTGATATTATTCTGGGCATGGACTAGTTGTCGCCCCATCATGCTATTCTTGATTGCCATTCTAAGACCGTGACGCTGGCTATGCCAGGTGTTCTATGTATTTAGTGGAGTGGTACTTTAGATCATACTCCCAGTAGGGTTATCTCTTTCCTTAAAGCTCACTGTATGGTTGAGAAGGGGTGTGCCGTATATTAAGTTTATGTGAGAGATATCAGTGTTGACACCCCTTCTGTTGATTTTGTCCCAATGGTACAGGATTTCCCCGATATCTTTCAAGCGGATCTTCCGGGCATGCCACCCGATAGAGAGATCGATTTTGGCATTGATATGTTGTCGGGCACTCAACCCATTTCCATTCCTCCCTACCGCGTGGCTCCTCTTGAGTTGAAGGATCAATTGCAGGAAATGTTGGGTAAGGTTTTTATTCGACCCAGTGTTTCGCCATGGGGTGATCCTGTCTTGTTTGTGAAGAAGAAGAAGAAGGACAGTTCTATGCGTATGTGCATTGATTATCGCAAGTTGAACAAAGTTACAGTGAAGAACCGATATCCTTTACCTCGTATTGATGATCTGTTCGATCAGCTTTAGGACGCACATGTGTTTTCCAAGATTGATTTGCGCTCGGGTTACCATCAGTGAAGATTCGGGAGCCAGATATCTCGAAGACTGCCTTCAGGACTCGGTATGGTCATTACGAGTTCCTTGTTATGTCTTTTGGGCTGACTAATGCCCCGACAGCTTTTATGCATTTGATGCACAGTATATTTAGGCCATATCTTGACTCATTTGTGATTGTTTTTATTGATGATATTCTGGTATACTCCCGGAGTCGGGAAGATCATGAGCAGCACCTTAGGGTAGTGCTTCAGACTCTGAGGGAGAAGAGATTATATGCAAAGTTCTCAAATTGTGAGTTCTGGCTAAGTTCTGTAGCATTCCTAGGCCACGTGGTATCGAGTGAGGGCATTCGGGTGGATCCGGGGAAGGTGGAGGCGGTGCAAAGTTAGCCCAGGCCTTTCTCAGCTACAGAGATTCATAATTTCCTTGGCTTGGCGGGTTATTACCGTCGCTCTGTATAGGGGTTTTCATCGATTGTGGCCCCTATGACTAGATTGATTCAGAAGGGTGCCCCATTTTAGTGGACAGATGAGTGTGAGGCGAGCTTCCAAAAGCTCAAGACAGTTTTGACTTCATCCCCAATCTTGATGTTGCCTATCGGTTCGGGGTCCTATACAGTTTATTGTGATGCCTCACGGGTTGGACTTAGAGCGATATTGATGCATGGCGGTAGGGTGATTGCCTACGCGTCCAGATAGTTGAAGGTGCATGAAAAGAACTACCATGTCCACGATCTTGAGTTAGCTGCTATTGTTCACGCCTTGAAGATCTGGCGTTATTACTTGTACAGGATGTCTTGTGATATCTACACTGACCATCGGAGTTTGCAGCACTTGCTTAAGCATAAGGACCTGAATATGCGTCAAAGGAGATGGTTAGAGTTGTTAACGGATTATGATATTACCATTCTTTATCACGCGGGTAAGGCCAATGTGGTTGTTGATGCCTTGAGTCATCGGGCAGAGAGTTTGGGGAGTTTGGCATATCTACCAGCCTCAGAGAGACCTATGGCGATAGATGTTCAGGCTTTAGCTAGGCAGTTTGTGAGATTGGACCTTTCACAACCCAGTCGGGTTCTAGCCTGTGTGGTTTCTCGATCTTCCCTTTTTGATTGCATCAGGGAGCGGTAGTTTGATGACCCTTATTTACTTGTCCTTCGGGATAGAGTTCGGTGTGGTGATGCCAGAGATTTTACCATCGGGGATGATATAGTATTGAGGATGTAAGGACGGATTCGTATGCCCAATGTCGATGATCTTTAAGAGTTGATTCTAGCAGAGGCCCATAGCTCGCGGTATTCCATCCATCTAGGTGCCGCAAAGATGTATCATGACTTGAGGCAACACTACTGGTGGAGGCGGATGAAGAAGGATATAGTTGACTACGTGTCTAGATGCCTCAACTGCCAACAGGTGAATTATGAGCACCATCGTCCGGGTGGGTTGCTACAAAAGATTGAGCCCAGAGTGGAAGTGGGAGCGTATCACCATGGACTTCGTATCTAGACTCCTACGGACCGTGAAGAAGTTTGATTTTATTTGGGTCATTGTGGATTGGCTGATGAAGTCTGCTCATTTCATACCTGTGTGTACATTTATTCATCGGAGCGGTTGACGTAGATTTATATCAATGAGATCGTCCAGTTGCATGGTATTCCAGTTTCTATCATCTCAGATAGAGGTACTAAGTTTACATCGCGGTTCTGGAGAGCCGTACAGTAGGAGTTAGGCACTCGGTTGGAGTTGAGCATGACATTTCACCCCCAGACGGACGGACAATCCGAGCGCACTATTCAGATTTTGGAGGATATGCTCCGTGCGTGCGTGGTTGAGTTTAGAGGGTCATGGGATCATTTCCTGCCACTGGCGGAGTTTTCTTATAACAACAGTTATCAGTCCAGCATTTAAATAGTGTCGTATGAGGCTTTATATGGTAGGAGATATAGATCTACGGTAGGTTGGTTTGAGTCGGGTGGGGCCAGACTATTGGGCACAGAGATGGTTCAGGAGGCAACGGAGAAGGTTAAGGTGATCCAGGATAGACTCCGCGCAGCCCAGTCCAGACAGAAGAGTTACACGGACAAGAAGGATCATAATGTTGCATATATGGTGGGTGAGCGGGTTCTGCTTCGAGTCTCGCATGTGCGTCATGACATTGGGAAAGAAAAGGAAACTGATTCTAAGGTTTATTGGGCTCTTTGAGATCTTGAGGCGAGTTGGGGAGGTTGCTTATGAGCTTGCCTTACCTCTCAGCCTAGCCAGAGTTCATCCGGTATTTTATGTTTCGATACTCTAAAGATATCACGGTGACTCGTCGCACGTGTTGGATTTCAGTTCAGTCCAGTTAGACAAGGATCTATCCTATGTTGAGGAGCCAGTGGCCATTTTGGATAGGCAGATCAGAAAGTTGAGGTCAAAGAACATCGCTTCAGTGAAGGTCCAGTGGCGAGGTCAGCCGGCCGAGGAGGCGACTTGGGAGACCGAGCAGGATATGCACAGCCAGTACCCTCATCTCTTTGCTACTTCAGGTATGCTCTCTATGATAGTTTGAGGATGAACGAATTTTTAAGTGTTGGAGGATGTAATGACCCGGCCGGTCATTTTTGGAATTTACGCCCTGATCCTCCATTAATTGCTTTCTCTAAGTTCATTTATACTATTTTGGTTTATCGGGACGTTCGGTATTAGGATTCGGAGTGTTTTGGTACACTTAGTCCCTACAAGAGAGCTTAAGAGTTGAAAAATGGTCCGTATTCGGAACAATGTAAAGACGACCTCAAAATAGACATCCGATGGTTCCGTTAGGTGATTTCGGGGTTGGGAGCGTGTTCGGAATGTAATTTGGAGGTCTATAGCTGATTTAGGCTTGAAATGACGAAGTTTGAATTTTTGAAGTTCCGGTCCGATAGTGAGATTTTTATCTAGGGGTCGGATTAGAATTTTATAGGTTGTTATAGCTCCGTCATGTCATTTGGGATGTGTGTGCAAAATTACAGGTCATTCGGGCGAGGTTTGGGTAGGTTTCGGATCGAAAGCGTATTTTGGATGAACTTGAAGTTCTTACGCTTGAATCTTTTATTTAATCAGGTTCCAGTGTTGTTTTAGATGTTTTAAGGATTGCTTCAAGTTTGAATAGCGTTATAGGATGTATTGGTATTTTTGGTTGAGGTCATGGGAGCCTCGGGATGAATTCAGATGGCTAAGCGGAGAATTTTTGGACTTATGAAAATTTTAGGCATGCTGCTTCTGGTATTTTCGCTTCTGCGGTTGTGGAGCAGCAGAAGCGAAGCCGCATAAGTGGTCAGGAAGTTGCATAAGCGGAAGTGGGTGTTTGTCCAGGAACCGCAGAAGCGGAGATTGTTCCGCTAAAGTGGACTCGCTTCAGTGATGGGAAGACCGCATAAGTGGTTGGTCGGGCTTTGAATGAAACCGCAGAAGCGGTCCAGTTTTCACAAAGGCGGAACCGCAGAGGCGGTTCCTGTGACCGCAGAAGCGGAGCTTGTGATTTAAGTGAGGAGTCGCAGAAGCGGCTCGTGGACTGCATATGCGTGACCGCAGAAGCAGTCCATTGTCCGCAAAAGTTGAAAGCACTGTTCTGATAAGGGTTTATTCGCGGCTTAATTTCAAAAGTTAGAAAATCAATTGAGAGCTCGGAGAAGGCAATTTTGAGTGGGTTTTGAAGAGAAGATCATTGGGTAATATTTTTTGATCTTTTCTAGTTATATTTCATCATTTCCTAGTTAAATCAACTATTAGAATTCAAATTCAAGGTCTAAAATAGGGAAAAATGGGTGAAACTTCTTAGACTTAATTATGTGATTTTGAGTGGGTCTTTGACCTCTGATTTGGGAGAGTTTTATATAGTTAGACTCGTGAGAGTACGAGGGTTCTGAAAATGCGATTATTTGATTCCGAGTCGTTGGTTTGAGGGGCATTTTGGTCATTTTACCTATTTTTGCGCCCTAGATTTAATTTTAATAGTGGAATCAGTTGTTTGCAATATTATTTACAATTTTTAATTGAATTGAATATATTTGGGCCATTTGGAGTCGGATAATCATGGCAAAGGCACCGTTCCTTAGTTGGTTTTGCACCGATTCGAGGTAAGTGGCTTGTAACCTTGTGTGAGGGGACTTTGCCCCTTAGGATGTGATATTTTGTAATTGAATGTCTTGTACGTTAGGTGACGAGCGCGTACTTGAGCTATTTGTTAAAACCCGAATTTTTCCTTAAAATACTTGAAGTGGATTTCTTTCATATTTGCTTTATTATACTTGCTATTATATCCTGTACTAGTATAGAAAAGCATGTTTAATTGATCCAAATTGCCTATTTGCTTAAATTGCCTTAATTGTAATTACGTGGAGCATGTTAGGCCAGGATTATTTATTGCCTCATATTGTTGTACTTCAATTTTTGAATATTTTTCTGATTTTGGTTGCGTGTTTACATTGGGACTACGGATGTGGGATTGTGGTAACTCCCTCCTGTTTGTTTACTTTGGGACTATGGGTTTGATTCCCAGGAGATCCCCCTGCACTTTTATTTTGGGACTACGGGGCGGTATCCCGGGAGATCCCCCTGCACTTTTATATTTGGACTATGGTACGGTATCCCGGGAGATCCTTTGATATTGATATGAGAGTTGGACTACGGGATGGTATCCCGGGAGATCCATTGGATAGTTGAGGAAAAGGTTACAAGACGGTATCCTGGGAGACTCTCGTTGGCATGTTTGCAGTTTAGCTGTGTTTACTCTGTGATTCTGTTCTGTCTTTGTAGTATTATTATTTCATTGATCTGCCTTATTACACTGCTGCATTCATTATTTTCGTCAGATTTCTACACTGTTAATATTTTTGCTACTTTATTATTTTTGCCTCAGTAGGGCCCTGACCTTCCTCGTCACTACCCACCCGAGGTTAGGCTTGGCACTTACTGAGTATAGCTGTGGTGTACTCACGCCTCTTCTGCATATATTTTTCATGTGTAGATCCAGGTACCTCTACCCAGGTGCATTGTCAATAGTTACATGGAGCATTTCGGAGACTTGATGTATATTTGCCGCGTCCGCAGATCGGAGAGTCTCCCTCTCATTCTACCCCTTTAGTTAGTTAGATGTTATTCTGTTCTTCCTTGTTATAGACTTTTCGGATGATTAGAGCAGTGTTATGTATTACTCTTAGCCTTTGTTGCCCGTGGGTTTCCGGATCTTTGGGATAGTTTCAGAATTTAAAGTGTTAAAGTGTATGTGTCAGGCGACACCTGTATACATTACTCACGTTATTTAGTTTTTGATTATAAATTTCGTAAATGTTGTTACTTCCACAATTTGTGTTAGGCTTACCTAGTCGTGAAGACTAGGTACCGTCATGACATGTTCACAATTGGTGAACTAGGATCGTGACATGCATTATGCCTCGAACTCGTTAAATTTAGTGTCTAATATTTGTGACTCACGCTTAATAATGATGTTCATATACGCAGGGGTTAATCGCAGGCGATACAGAAGGATTGTGCATAAATTAAAGTCAAAATTGAAGAATTTAGAGGAGTGTGGTTTTTTGGTGTCCACATTTGAGTCAGGCGTAGTTCAAAACACAAAAGACAATACTACACAGAGTTGGGTGCCCAGCTTTTCGGCAGGCACGATTAAAAATGCCAAAGTGGGAAATTTTTCCAATTTTGGCTAGGACATATTAGTTTCGACTCTACACACCCATGTTATGTATAAAAGGGTTCTAAACCTATTTTTTATATGAGAGACATTATTGAAGAGGCAAAAGTATTGCAGGAACAATTGGAAGCAAGAAATCACAAGAGTTTTCTCTCTGTTCTTCCTTAATCTGTATTTGAATGCTTTCGAATGTATATAAGCATGGCTATGAGTAGCTACATTTATTTCTAGAGGTTTGGTAGACCCTTTTGTAGGATGAATTCTTGATATGTTTTGTCATAATTAAGTCTTTTAGATTTCTTTATATGTTCAACTATGTGCTTATATTAGTTAATTGAATAGCTCTCGATTAGTCGTGCATGTTTATTATGTATTGCTTGGAAAAGAGTACATATTTAGGTGGTTTTTGAACAACGTCACTCCTAACATATATGAGGAATCAATACGGCGGGTTTAAAGGTGGGTTTAGGAATAACAAAGTCTTAACATGGTCATATTGAGCGATAAGATAGTGCCAGCTAGCGTAGTTCGGGATAATATTTCTAGTAAATTATTTTAGCTTGTTTGAGAGAGAATTATGACACTTGAAGTACTCACGTTCAGTAGAAAATACTGTGGCGAAATTATACGAGGCGTAGCGAGAAAGATTCTGACAATTGTGAAATCATAACTCTAGGCCTCCTTAATATTGTCTCCAACTCTATCCTTGTTAGTTAATAATTGTACAACTTTCTAGTGTTTATTAGTTAATTAGTTTAAAATATATACAATTTTTATACCTTAAGAATTGTTTGAGCTTGTCTTTATAGTGATATTGAATAGTTACAGCTAAATCTTAGTTCTATGTGGGATTCAACTCCGAATTCTTAGATCGGATTATATTACAGTGACCGCTTAATCTTTTTTATAAGGCATAGTTGGGCATGACCAAGTTTTGGCATTGTTGCCAGGGAACTAATGGTGTAGGGTTAGCTGTAAATATTGTTAGGTTTTCAAGTTTGAACTATGTTTTACTTTTTTTTTTAAATGCCCGCAAAAAGGTCAGTGGCTCTGAAATATTTTCCTTTCGTGCTATTATTTATGGATCTGCAACGAGTATTTATTTTATTTGATGGCATGAGCTATACCCTTTTGTTTTTTTATAGAAATTGTAATCCAGAGATCATTTGTGGGTAAAAGCCACGAAGTTTGTATGTTCTTTTTTTTTATTATTATAAATATGAACCAAATAATGCGTAGACTAATGTACTTATAAGAATAGATTCATAAGTTGAGCGTATTAGTCTTTAGGGAAAAAGGCCAAAAAAGTACCTCTACTTTTGATATTTATCCACGTTTGTACCCCGTTATACTTCCTGGCTAAAAAACTACCTACCGTTATTAAAGTAGGCGAAAATATACCCAGATTTAACGGGCCTCCTACGTGGCAACCGGGTCCCTCCTAAAATTTTGCCAACTAACACAAAATTTGCCAAGTAGACAAATTTAACCCGCCCCAGATAATTAACCCGCCCCAGTACATTAACCCACCCCAGATGACTATTAACTACACCCAAACCGGTCAAAACACTTCACCCGTATTTCCAAAAAAATCTCTCACCTTCTCTCTTTACTATTCTCACACTTCATCATCTTCATTGTTGATGCATACGAAGGTACACCTATTTCCTTGTAAAACATCAAAAGTATTCCTCTAAATGGTAATTATTTGTTTTGTTTTTGGTATGGACGGAAGGATATTGTTGGATTTAGTTTGATTTTTGTTTTTTTTTTACTAGGATTTTGACTGATTTGTATGTATATGTATTTTTGAGTTTGGAGGTGTGTCCGACTTTATTTTTTTTTTGTTTGCATGTGGTGTTCATACTCGATTTAACCCTGTATTTGTTTTGTCTTTGTTGCTGGTGCTTTTGTGTTTGTATTTTATAATCGAATAATCCCTATCTGGTAAATTCCTTCATTTTTTGGTCTTTGTTACGGGTGGTTTAGGGTTTGTCTTTTGTTATTGAATAATCCCCATCTGGTATATTCTTTTTGTTGCGGTTTAGGGTTTTTAATTTGTGGTCCTACATATATTGTATTTAACTGAAAAAGGTCCCCTTTGTGTTGGATCTGTTGTTTTGTCGTGGTTATTTTGGGTGTTTGGTCCCCTGTTTCTTATACATTTGTGTTGGTTTAAAAGACAAGTGGGTCAGATTATTAATTTTTTTTGGTTTATAAACTTAGTCCCACATTATCTCTTTATTTATTGTAGTTCTGTCTTCATATGTTGCACATCTACTATTTTTCTTTGTTTGTTTGTTTATCTTTGTCTTCATTTGTGGCAACACCCTATTTCTTATCCAACATTTCCCTTTCTTATTCTGCAGCTTATATGCAATGGTGTTATTAGATCTAAATTTTCACTATGATGATGATTGGATAAAGAGACCACAAGTGTTATACTCAAGGAAGATGGTGCACAGTATTAAAGGTTTTGACTCTGACCAATTATCTTATATCTTTTTAGTAAATGAATTTACTTCTAAGTTGGGGTTTATTGGAGTTCAACAGGTAATTGTGAATGGGCCTAGTGGTAGATATTATGAAATAGAATGTGATGAAGGTGTTAGGACTCTATTGTCTTTGGTTAGTGATCAGTTTAAGGTTATTGACATCTTTAATGTAGATGAGTGTAAGTTAACTGTTAATGTTCATAATATAGTCCACCACATTGAGCCTAGCATGATAGAAGTTGATGTTGCTACTGACTGTAGTTAAGATGACAGTGAAGAACATGACTGTCAGTTATCTGATTCTTCTGATTCTGACAGTGAATCTGATTCATTAGAACTACTGCATACAGGAAAAGAGAGGAAGATAACTGATAAATTAACTGAGTATAAGGAGTTAAACAAGTCCATGACATTCAAATATATTCCAGAAGATAGAAAATTCATGAACCTATATTCCCTTGCTAATGGTTATGGGTTAAAAAAAGTCAAGAGTTGCCCCCAAAAGCTTAGGTACATATGTGTAGATGAAGACTGCCCTTTGTTTGTCATATTTCCAAAGACTCTAAAGATCCTGGTGTTAAATTCAAGACATTAAATGAAAAACATAAGTGTAATACTGCATATGATAACCATAGGGTGAATTCAAACACTATAGCTGCTTACTTTAAGAGCAAGCTGCAAGATAATTCTAAGCTTAAAATTAAGGAGATGATGGCAAGTGTAAAAGATGCATTTAACATTAATGTTAGTCATTTAAAGTGTAAAAGAGCCAAGATAATGATATTGGAGAAGATGGAGGGTAGTTTTGCAGATGAGTACAACAAGCTTGAGGCTTATGCTAATGAATTAAGGTCTAGTAATCCAGGAACAGATGTGGTGATTAATATTTCAAAGGATTCACTTAGTGAAGGTAAAATAAGATTCCTAAGAATGTACATATGCTTTCATGCATTGAAAATGGGGTTCAAGAGTAGGTTGAGACCATTCATTGGGTTGGATGGAACTTTTCTAAAAGGGAAATGCAAGGGTCAACTGTTAGTAGCTGTTGGCCAAGATTCCATGAGGCACTTTTATCCCTTAGCTTGAGCTGTTGTTAATAAAGAAACCAAAGTGGCATGGAGTTGGTTCTTAAGACTGCTACAATATTCATTGGACCTCAAAAGTGGAGAAGGGATTACATTTATTTTAGATATACAAAAGGCATGACTTTACTGTTTCATTAGCTCATAACTGTTGCATTTCATTTGCTGAAGTTGTACCATATAACTAGCTCTAATTAGTTATAACTTTTGCATATAGTTAGGTCATTACTAGCATATAATTTGCTGAAGTTAGTTATAACTATGTAGCATTACCTTTCTGTTGCAGCATATTAGTTAACCGTGTAGCATATAACTAGCTGAAGTTAACTTTTAGCATGTTAGTTAATTGTGTAGCATGTTAGCTGAAGTTAGTTAACTTTTATAACTGGTATATAACTGTTAGTAGCATATAAGTAGCCGAAGTTAACTTTTAGCATGTTAGTTAACTGTGTAGCATGTTAGCTAAACGACCCAAATCCGGTCGTGATGGCGCCCAACAATCAAGCTAGGCCAGCCGGACCAACAATTTAATTATCACAAAATACCCGTCCCCAAATGGACAACCCAAGAAGAATATATGAGTTTAAGAACTCCAATAATAATAATACTTGAACAAAATACTGACACTCCCAAAGATCCGGAGTCACAAGTCTAGAGCCTCTAACAAACCCAACAGAAATAGAGAGTACGATATAGAAGTACTCAAGTCTGAATACAAAATACAAAATAACAACTGGAAATGAGAGGAGAAGCTAGGTTCTGCGAACGTAGGCAGCTACCTCAGCAACCCGATATGACATTGCAACCGCTGGAATTGCCTGTCTACTACTCCTGAGTACCTGAGTCTGCACACAAAAGGTGCAGGGAGTAGGGGTGAGTACTAAGTACTCAGTGAGTAACAAATATATATATGTAGCTTACAGTAAGAAATCCACAAAATACCACAATATGAAGCTACACCACAGTCCGAATCTCCTACGAACTAGCAACAACAATACAATACAGCTACCCACAGAGTAATTCAACAAATACAGATGCAATGCAATGCACATAACCGCTACGCGTGTAGCCCGATCCAATTTAACGTCGACGGCGCTCACTGGGGGTGTGTACAGACTCCGGAGGGGCTCCTACAGCCCAAGCGCAACACTGCTGCGGCGTGCAGCCCGATCCTCATATCAACCACTGCGGCGTGCAGCCCGATCCCATACTCAGTCCACAATAAGCAATTAAGTCACAAAATAATTCATTTTCCTTAATTCCAGTTCTCCATTCATAATTTATGAAAAATACTTTAACTTTATTAAGTTTGTAAAAGCCGGTGACTTAGCATTTCAAAAGTGCGATTTCAATTTCCAGGACCGAGATCAGTGATTTAAGCAATCTTTAGCTATCACATAAATATTGTCCTCTAAGGACGCTACAGATCGGCACAAGGCCCCAAACAAGGCTTACAACCCACAAATATAGCAAATACAGTGTATTTCCAACACTAACAACATATTATTCATTCCCGGGATGGACCAAGTCTCAATCCCCAATCACAATCAATCCCGCACCTGCCACGGTGTGCGAGCCACGCCCTATTAGCGTCACAATGTGCTAAGCCGGGGTTTCGAACCCTCAGGCTACAATATACACAAACTACTCACCTCTAGCCGGTCGTAGAATCGTTCGCGATGCCTTTTCCTTTGAATTTCGTTGCCTCGTGTGTAGAATCTAGTCAAATAACAATAATTATATCAATTACGGGTCAAAGAATCATAACCCACTTCAATTCATATGAAATTCTCAACATTATACCAAGTTGGTAAAACCCGACTTTCGGTACGATTCTCAAAAAATTACGAAAGTCACATATTCGGAACCCTCATCTCAATACGAGTCTAAGCATATCAATTTTACCAAAATCGGACTCCATTTGCTCGTTCAAAACCTTGATTTTCTAAAGTTCAAACCTAGGGTTAAATCTTCCATGAATCACCCCAATTCTTCCATTTTCATGATATAATTGTATGATATTATCAATACTAATCATAATATGAGTTCATAGTTGATTACCTGATGATTTCCCTTGATTTCTTCCTCAAAATCGCCCAAAGTCGCCCTTAAGCCGAGACCCCCAAATGTTAAAAATGTTTCTGAAATTTCTAACTCTTGATACACTTAACTTACAGCGATTTCCGCTTCTGCGGAAATATTTCCGCTCCTACGCGTCCGCTTCTGCGGAGATTGGACCGCTTCTGCGGAGAATTCCGCTTCTGCGGCTAGACGTCCGCTTCTGCGGACTCGCCCAGGCGGCTCCACTTCCGCTTCTGCGGAGGCCGCTCCTGCGGCTCCCAGTCCGCTTCCGCGCTTCCGCTTCAGCGGCTCCCCTTCCGCTTCTGCGGTCGCCGCTTCTGCGGCTCCTTTCCGCTTCAGCGCACCCGCTCCTGCGCCCAAAATTCCGCAGGAGCGGAAACAACAGAGGCAGTGCACAAATTTTCTGCAATTTTCCATATTTCTCCCGATTAACCATCCGAAAACACCCCGAGGCCCCCGGACCTCATTCAAACACACCAACACATCCTAATTCCTTATTCGAACTTGTTCCAATCATAAAAACACCATCCTAAACATCAAAATCATCAATTATCCACGGATTCAAGCCTAAATTTCTTAAAAACTTTCAAAAGTAACATTCAACCCAAAACCCGATCAAACGATGTCCGAATGACCTGAAAATTTGCAGACATATCCAAAATCACATAACGAAGCTACAGAAATTGTCGGAATTCCATTCCGACACGCGGATCAAAATATCACCTACCATCCGGTTTTTGCCAAAATTCAACATTCGCCAATTCAAGCTTAAAACTACACCGACCTCCGAATTCAATTCCGATTGTTCTCCTAAGTCATAAATGATCCCCCGGAACTAGTCGAATCATCAGAATCCGGTTCGGAACACTCTAACTCAATAGTCAACTCTTGGTTGACTTTTCATATTCAAGCTTTCTTCAAACATGCTATTTGTTGCATTTTCAATCCAAATCACTTCTAACTCACCCGATATACTCAAATACCGTTTTAAAAGCATAATATATGTAAATGCAAGGTAACGGGGTGGTAATTCCCGTAACGACGGGCCGGTCGTTACATTCTCCCCAACTTAAACAAACGCTCGTCCGCGAGCGGGTTAAGAAACATACCTGGAGTATCAAACAAGTGTGGATATCTGCTTCGCATCTCCTGCTCGGTCTCCCAAGTTGCTTCCTCCACGGGACGACCTCTCCACTGCACTTTCACTGAAGCTATATCCTTAGATCTCAGCCTACGAACCTGTCGACCCAAAATAGCTACTGGTTCCACATCATAAGTCAAATCCTCATCTAGCTGTATCGTGCTGAAGTCCAACACATGAGACGGGTCTCCGACATACTTCCGGAGCATAGATACATGGAACACCGGGTGAACTCCCGACAAACCGGGTGGCAAAGCAAGCATATAAGCCACCTCCCCAACTTTCCTAAGCACCTCAAAAGGTCCAATAAACCTTGGGCTCAACTTCCCTTTCTTCCAAATCTCATGACGCCTATAATAGGCGAAACCTTCAGCAAGACCTTCTCGCCTACCAAATAAGATACATCTCAGACCTTCCGGTCCTCATAACTCTTCTGACACGACTGAGCTGTATAAAGTCTCTCCCGAATCACCTTCACCTTATCTAAGGCATCCTGGACCAACTCTGTCCTAACAACATAGCCTCGCCAGGCTCAAACCAACCAACTGGAGACCTACACCGCCTCCCATATAAAGCTTCATACGGTGCCATCTGAATGCTGGACTGATAGCTATTATTGTAAGCAAACTCCGCCAAAGGCAAATAATCAGCCCACGAACCACCAAAATCAATGACACAAGCACGCAACATGTCCTCCAATATCTGAATAGTACGCTCAGACTGCCCATCCGTCTGTGGATGAAATGCTGTGCTCAACTCTACCTGTGAACCCAACTCTCGCTGAAATGTCCTCCAGAACTGAGATGTGAACTGGGTACCTCTGTCCGATATAATGGAAATAGGAACTCCATGCAATCTCACTATCTCACGGATGAATATCTCTGCCAACCGCTCTGAGGTATAGGTAGTACACACTGGGATGAAGTGAGCTGACTTAGTCAACCTATCCACCACCACCCAAACCGAATCAAACTTCCTCGCTGTCCGAGGGAGTCCGCTAACAAAATCCATAGTTATTCTTTCCCACTTCCACTCAGGGATATCAATACGCTGGAATACACCACCAGGTCTCTGATGCTCATACTTGACCTGCTGACAGTTTAGACACCGAGCCACATGGCTCACAATATCTTTCTTCATCTTTCTCCACCAGTAATGCTGCTTCAAATCCTGATACATCTTCGCAGCTCCTGGATGAATAGAATACCGCGAGCTGTGGGCCTCCTCCAATATCAACTCACGAAGGCCATCAACATTGGGCACGCATATCCGGCCCTGCATCCGCAATACACCATCACTATCAATAGTGACATCTCTAGCATCATCATGTTGAACTCTGTCCTTAAGGACAAGTAAGTGTGGATCATCATACCGGCGCTCTCGAATACGATCATATAAAGAAGAACGAGCTACTACACAAGCCATCACCCGACCGGGCTCAGAAATATCCAGCCTTACCATCTGATTAGCTAACGCCTGAACATCAACTGCTAGGGGTCTCTCCCCAACCGGAATATACGCCAAACTGCCCATACTAATAGCCTTCCGGCTCAATGCATCAGCCACTACATTGGCTTTCCCGGGATGGTACAAGATAGTAATATCATAGTCTTTAAGCAACTCAAGCCATCTTCGCTGCCTCAAATTTAGATCTTTTTGCTTAAACAAATGCTGAAGGCTGCGGTGGTCTGTATATACATCACAAGATACACCATATAGATAATGCCTCCAAATCTTCAAGGCATGAACAATAGCAACTAACTCCAAATCATGAACAGGGTAGTTCTTCTCGTGGGGTTTTAGCTGACGAGAAGCATATGCAATAACTCTACCCTCCTGCATCAACACACAACCGAGTCCAACTCTGGAAGCATCACAATACACCGTATACGACCCTGAGGCCGATGGTAACACAAGTACTGGAGCCGTGGTCAAAGCCTCCTTGAGCTTCTGAAAGCTCTCTTCACATTCATCAGACCACACAAATGGAGCATTCTTCTGTGTCAGCTTAGTCAACGGTGAAGCAATAGAGGAGAAATCCTGAACAAACCGACGATAATAGCCTGCCAAGCCGAGAAAACTCCGAATCTCTGTAGCTGAGGAAGGTCTGGGCCAATTCTGCACTGCCTCGACCTTCTCGGGATCAACCCGAATACCATCACTGGACACTATATGTCCCAGAAAACCCACAGTATCAAGCCAGAACTCACACTTAGAGAATTTTGCATAAAGCTTCTCTTCTCTCAACCTCTGCAATGCCACTCTCAAATGCTGTGCATGCTCCTCCTGGCTGCGTGAATATACCAGGATATCATCAATAAATACAATCACAAAAGAATCAAGGTACGGCCGAAATACACTATTCATCAAGTGCATGAATGCTGCTGGGGCATTAGTCAATCCGAAGGACATCACCAGGAACTCGTAGTGCCCATATCGCGTCCTGAACGCTGTCTTCATAATATCTGAGTCCCTGATCTTCAACTGATGATAGCCCGATCGAAGATCAATCTTAGAAAATACACTAGCTCCCTGTAGCTGATCAAATAGGTCCTCGATACGAGGTAATGGGTACTTATTCTTCACTGTTACCTTGTTCAGCTGCCTGTAATCAATGCACATTCTCATTGTGCCATCTTTCTTCTTTACGAACAACACCGGTGCACCCCAAGGTGACACACTCGGACGAATGAAACCCTTATCTAAGAGTTCCTGAAGTTGTTCTTTCAATTCTTTTAACTCTGCTGGTGCCATGCGATAGTGAGGAATAGAAATGGGTTGAGTGCCCGGCACCAAGTCAATACCAAAGTCAATATCTCTGTCAGGCGGCATGCCTGGTAGGTCTGCTGGAAATACATCCGGAAAATCCCTCACAATGGGGACCGAATCAAGACTGGGTGTCTCAGCCTCAACATTTCTAATGAAGGCCAAATAAGACAAACAACCCTTGCCAATCATTCGTCGAGCTTTTATATAAGAAATCACCCTGTCGGACACATAATCAGTCAAGCCACGCCACTCGATCCTCGGATTACCTGGAATAGCTAGGGTGACCGTCTTGGCATGACAGTCCAGAATCGCATGGTAAGGAGATAGCCAATCCATGCCTAGAATAACATCGAAATCTACCATGCCCAGCAGTAATAAATCAACTCGGGTCTCCAGACCCCCAATAGTAATAATACAGGATCGATATACCTGATCCACAATAACAGTATCCCCCACTGGGGTAGACACATGTACGGGCAAAGCAAGGATACCACGGGTCATACCCAAATGATGTGCAAAGTAAGTAGACACATAAGAATAGGTGGATCCGGGATCAAATAAGACAGAAGCATCCCTGTGGCAGACTGAGATAATACCTGAAATGACCGCATCTGAGGCACTAGCATCCTTCCTGTCCGGAAGAGCATAGAAACGAGCCTGGCCTCCACCAGCACGATCCTCGCCCCTGGGGCGACCTCTGGATACCTGGCCACCAGTCCTAGCTGACTGTGCTGGCGCTGAAGAAACAGGAGTAGAAGACGAAGGCTGATCCCTCCGCCGTGACCTCTTACGAAGCCACTGAGGACACTCTCTCCCGATATGGCCCAAATCACCGCACTCAAAACAACGGCCCGAACACGGAAGAAGGGCCGCCGAGGACCCTCGCCACCGACGAATCCCCGTGCCGAGGAAACAGAGCAGCAGCTCGAGCCGGAAGAGCACTCGCGCGTGGCCGACTCGCCGACGCGCTCCGCCGACCCCGATAACCCCGCCGGCCTTGACGACCACGATCGATGAAACCCCACCGGACTCCGTACGTCCGCACCGACGAGATCCGAAGCGAGCGACCTTCGCTACGCCGAAATCGTCCCCGATACGGAGCACCACCGTAATCGCGCACCACGAGGCCTCTTAGCCTCTCTCTCCTCTCGCTCTCTCCGGCGATCTGTCTCAATGTGACCGGCCGCATCAACCACCTCCTCAAAGCTAACTGTAGAAACTCTCTCCCGGTCATCAATATGCGGACGGGATAAATAAGGACCATCAATAAATCTCCGCATCCTCTCCCCGTCGGTAGGAACCATCCACATGGTATGACGGCCAACTGTGCGAATCTCATCTCATACCGATTAACCGTCATCTCTCCTCGCTTCAACCACTCGAACCGACGTCGCAGCCCCTCTCCGAGACCGAGGCACGTACTTCTCCAAAAATACCGCGGAGAACTGCTGCCAAGTGAGGGGCACTGCCCCACCGGGCCTACGCCTCTCAAAATCCTCCCACCACCGGAAAGCTGCACCTGTGAACTGGAAAGTAGCGAATGAAACACCGCCGGACTCCTAGAATACCCGCGTGCGAAGCATACGCCGACATCCGTCAAGAAAACCCCGGGCATCCTCGCCCTCGCCTCCACTAAAATGGTCGGAGGCCGTAGCCTCTCAAATCTCTCCAAACGACGCCGCTCATCGTCGGGCATAACCGGAACCACATATGCAGGAGCCGGTGCAACGGCGCAACCGGCCGAACCGGCTCGGTGTTCGAGCCACGGGGTCCGATTTCCTCCCCCTCGCTCGTGAAGATGATACCGCGCAAGAGCAAGCAACTACCCGTGCCAATCTCCGTGCACACCGATAATATCCGAGCCAAGCGTCTCCGAAGACCCGCATCGACAACAGGCACCGCCGGCGTCCGAACCTCGAGCCGCCGAGCGTTCACCGCCGGAATCCGGTCCCCGAGTCCGACCGCCGCGGGTCGGCCAGTGGCCGGCGCCGCGCCGCTCGCCTCTACCTCTACCACGACCACGGCCTCTCGGTGCCACTGGCGGTCGTCCGCCACGTCCGTTAGCTCGTGTTCTCGCCATCCGCGAGAGAATAGAATATGGAAAGATTTAATTTCACGATAACACAAATCGCACGATATGAATTCAAGAAAATGAGGTTTTTCCTAAAGTCCCTGTAGCCCTTCGAAGATAGATACGGACGTCTACGTACCGATCTACGAAAGCCTACTAAACCGGCTCATGACTCGCGAGTCCTAATAACCTAGAGCTCTGATACCAACTTGTCACGACCCAAATCCGGCCGTGATGGCGCCCAACAATCAAGCTAGGCCAGCCAGACCAACAATTTAATTATTACAAAATACTAGTCCCCAATTGGACAACCCAAGTAGAATATATGAGTTTAAGAACTCCAATAATAATAATACCGAACAAAAGTACTGACACTCCCAAAGATCCGAGTCACAAGTCTAGAGCCTCTAACAAACCCAACAGAAATAGAGAGTACGATATAGAAGTACTCAAGTCTCGAATACAAAATACAAAATAACAACCGGAAACGAGAGGAGAAGCTGGTTCTGCGAACGTAGGCGACTACCTCAAGAACTCGATATGACATTGCAACCGCTGGAATGCTCGTCTACTACTCCCGAGTACCCGAGTCCGCACACAAAAGTGCAGTGGAGTAGGGTGAGTACTAAGTACTCAGCGAGTAACAAATATATATATGTAGCTGACAAGTAAGAAATCCACAAAATACCACAATACGAAGCTACACCACAATCCGAATCTCCTACGAACTAGCAACAACAATACAATACAACCACCACACAGTAATTCAACAAATACAGATGCAATGCAATGCACATAACCGCTACGTCGTGCCCGATCCAATTTAACGTCGACGGCGCTCACCGGGGGCGTGTACAGACTCGAGGGCTCCTACAGCCCAAGCGCACATCGTCATGCGCGTGCGTCCCGATCCTCATATCAACCATCGCGGCGTGCAGCCCGATCCCATACTCAATCCACAATAAGCAATTAAGTCACAAAACAATTCATTTTCCTTAATTCCAGTTTCTCCATTCATAATTTATGAAAAATACTTTAACTTTATTAAGTTTGTAAAAGCCGGTGACTTAGCATTTCAAAAGTGCGATTTCAATTTCCAGGACTTGAGATCAGTGATTTAAGCAATCTTTAGCTATCACATAAATATTGTCCTCTAAGGACGCTACAGATCGGCATAAGGCCCCAAACAAGGCTTACAACCCACAAATATAGCAAATACAGTGTATTTCCAACATTTAACAGCATATTATTCATTCCCGGGATGGACCAAGTCTCAATCCCCAATCACAATCAATCCCGCACCTGCCACGGTGTGCGAGCCACGCCCTATTAGCGTCACAATGTGCTAAGCTGGGGTTTCAAACCCTCATGCTACAATATACACAAACTACTCACCTCTAGCCGGTCGTAGAATCGTTCGCGATGCCTTTTCCTTTGAATTTCGTTGCCTCGTGTGTAGAATCTAGTCAAATAACAATAATTATATCAATTACGGGTCAAAGAATCATAACCCACTTCAATTCATATGAAATTCTCAACATTATACCAAGTTGGTAAAACCCGACTTTCGGTACGATTCTCGAAAAATTACGAAAGTCACATATTCGGAACCCTCATCTCAATACGAGTCTAAGCATATCAATTTTACCAAAATCGGACTCCATTTGCTCGTTCAAAACCTTGATTTTCTAAAGTTCAAACCTAGGGTTAAATCTTCCATGAATCACCCCAATTCTTCCATTTTCATGATATAATTGCATGATATTATCAATACTAATCATAATATGAGTTCATAGTTGATTACCTGATGATTTCCCTTGATTTCTTCCTCAAAATCGCCCAAAGTCGCCCTTAAGCCGAGACCCCCAAATGTTAAAAATGTTTCTGAAATTTCTAACTCTTGATACACTTAACTTACAGCGATTTCCGCTTCTGCGGAAATATTTCCGCTCCTACGCGTCCGCTTCTGCGGAGATTGGACCGCTTCTGCGGAGAATTCCGCTTCTGCGGCTAGACGTCCGCTTCTGCGGACTCGCCCAGGCGGCTCCACTTCCGCTTCTGCGGAGGCCGCTCCTGCGGCTCCCAGTCCGCTTCCGCGCTTCCGCTTCAGCGGCTCCCCTTCCGCTTCTGCGGTCGCCGCTTCTGCGGCTCCTTTCCGCTTCAGCGCACCCGCTCCTGCGCCCATAATTCCGCAGGAGCGGAAACAACAGAGGCAGTGCACAAATTTTCTGCAATTTTCCATATTTCTCCCGATTAACCATCCGAAAACACCCCGAGGCCCCCGGACCTCATTCAAACACACCAACACATCCTAATTCCTTATTCGAACTTGTTCCAATCATAAAAACACCATCCTAAACATCAAAATCATCAATTAACCACGGATTCAAGCCTAAATTTCTTAAAAACTTTCAAAAGTAACATTCAACCCAAAACCCGATCAAACGATGTCCGAATGACCTGAAAATTTGCAGACATATCCAAAATCACATAACGAAGCTACAGAAATTGTCGGAAATTCCATTCCGACCCCCGGATCAAAATATCACCTACCATCCGGTTTTCGCCAAAATTCAACATTCGCCAATTCAAGCTTAAAACTACACCGACCTCCGAATTCAATTCCGATTGTTCTCCTAAGTCATAAATGATCCCCCAGAACTAGTCGAATCATCAGAATCCGGTTCCGAGCACTCTAACTCAATAGTCAACTCTTGGTTGACTTTTCATATTCAAGCTTTCTTCAAACATGCTATTTGTTGCATTTTCAATCCAAATCACTTCTAACTCACCCGATATACTCAAATACTGTTTTAAAAGCATAATATATATAAATGCAAGGTAACGGGGTGGTAATTCCCGTAACGACGGGCCGGGTCGTTACAGTTAGTTAACTGTATAGCATGTTAGCTGAAGTTAGTTAACTTTTTTAACTGGTGTATAACTGTTAGTAGCATATAAGTAGCTGAAGTAGCTGAAGTTAGTTAATTTTTATAACTATTATAACTGTTAGTGGCATATAACTAGCTGAAGTTAGTTAACTTTTATAACTGTTAGAACTGTTAGTAGCATATACCTTTGTGTTAGTTAACTAGTTGAAGTTAGCTGTTATAACTGTTAGTAGTATATAACTAACTGTTAGTAGCATATAACTATTATAACTGTTAGTAGCATATAAGTAGTTGAAGTTAGTTAACCTTTCTGTTGCACTTCATTAGCTCTAATTACATTTCTGTTGCATTTCCGTTTTAAGGGTTTGATTGATTCAGTCCACTTGATTCTTCCTGAGGCACACCATAGATATTGTGTAAGGCACATCGAGGCAAATTGGTGCAAAAAATAGGGACATTGGGAATATAAGAAGTACTTGTGGTGGGCTGCCTGGAGCATATATGAGGAGGATTTTAAAGACCAACTAAGGAGTATGGCACAAGTGGATGAAGATGGAAAGGAAGCTGTTAAACATTTGATGAAGTACGCACCTGAATATTGGAGTAGAGCATATTTTGACACTGTTTGCAAGAACTATTCTGTTGATAACAATCTAACAGAGTCATTCAACTCATGGATCAAGGAAGCAAGATTCAAGCCAATTATCAAGATGCTTGAGGAAATTAGAGTAAAGGTTATAAATATGCTAAGGGAACATGAATCGATGTGATGTCATGGACTAATGACTTCAGTCCCCAAATAATGCAATTGTATAACCAATACTTGAAGATTGCAAGCAAGTGTCATGTTCATTCCAATGGTCAAGTAGGGTTTGAAGTGAGTGAAGATGGTGACAGGCATACAGTGAATATGGTCACCAAGAGATGCACATGTAGGACATGAGACCTTAATGGAATTCCTTGTCCTCATGCAATCAAAGCAATGCAACACAAAAAGGTTAATCCTGTGACTGAAATACATTGGTGGTACTCCAAAGATGCCTATCTCCTAGTATATTCATATAAACTTCAACCAGTGAGAGGAGATAAATTCTGGAAGGTTAAAGCATCCCATGATATGGAACCACCACTAATGACTTCAATGGCTGGCAGGCCTAAAGTCAAAAGAATAAGAGAAAAAAATAAAACAATCAATAGACAAGGTGAATGGATGCAGTCCAGGAAGGGGAGAATAATGAATTGTTCCACATGTGGTCAGCCAGGACACAATGCCAGCGGTTGTGCAAAGGTAATATAATTCTTACCTATTTGTTATTCAACTAATTGTTACCTATTTACTCTTACCTATTTGTTAAATAGAATTCTAAGGGAAAACAACCAATAGCAAGTAAGAAAAAGGGCAAGCAACCAAAGAGGCAAAGGTGTTCAGCAACTTAGGATAGTAATGATGAGTAGCCCATGTCACCACTTGCTTCAAATGTACCAGCTGAAGAGGAGATAGATCTTTCAACACCAATGTTCAGTCAAGCAAGTCAGTCAAGTTATCCAGTACAAGCCTCTCAATTTCAATTTATGCCAACTCCATCAGTCCAAAAGAAGCCTCCTAATAACACTATGCCCACCAGATTTTGTTTCAGATTCTGCCCCAGAAATTAGGTCAAAGAGTTTCTCTGAAGAAAGGACAAGACTCCTTATGAGACAACAAGGAACCATACCACCTATAACAAGGACAATTAATTTTGTTGGTGACTCATCTAGTGTGACAAATAAGGGTGTAACAAGGAAGGGTAATGTACAGTGAATGTTTTTGTGAATGACAACAATTGTAAATTTTTGGCTGTTATGACAGTATGTAATTACTGCTATGACAGTACATATTTTGGCTGGCTGCTATGACAATATGTAATTATTGCTACGACAGTACATATTTTGGCTGGTAGGATCTTTTTTTTTGTGGTTGATGTAATTAGAAATGATATGAAAGTTATGAATGTTTGGTCGTTGATGTAATTGTGAATGTTATGAAAACAAGTGTTATGAATGTTATTACTTTGTTGGTGATATTGTGTTAAAGTTGATGTAATTGTGAATGTTATGAAAACGTTGTTAAGGCCTGATTTTAAGCAATCACTGTTATGGCCTAACCATTAAGCATAAACAGTTAAGCAATTTTAAGCAATCGGTGTTATGGCCTAACCATTAAGCACAAACAGTTAAGCACAGAACATAGTCAAATAGAATTAACTGAACTACTGCATAAGCTACAAAAACAGTTAACCATTAAGCACAATCAGAGAGTTGAAGATCTTGCCAACCATTAACCACAAAACATAGTCAAATAGAAGGGAACAACATTGAGCCCAAACAGTTACATGAAATATGTCAATTGACTAAAAAACTAAGTTTCATACCAAACTAAACAAAATATGTCAATTGACTACAACATGAAAATTAAGGAAGATGGTTAATTCTACTTTATTACCCACGCAGCAAAGAATCCAACAAATATTGCTCAAGAACCAATAATCACCATCATTAGTTGTACAATATTTTCTTCCAATTTTTTAACTTTAGCATCTTCTAATTTCTTCATGGCTTCCATGTCAAGTAATTTTTCTCTCAACATGTCTCTTTCAATCGAAATGGCATTCAAAGATGACTTCAAGTCTCTTATTTCAAGTTGGGAACCATCCGTGGTTATTTCATCTTCCCATTCGAAATAACCACATGAATTATTCTGCCAAAGAAACATTAAAAAGATTCAATTTTTTTTCAATTCAAAACAGAAAATAACATTAATGAGATTATACAAATTCACATCAAAACATTACCTTAGGGCGTGCACATTTGTAAAATTTTCTACCGGGATTGGAGGGAGTGGTTGATGTGAAATGGTTGGCAATAATACCACATCGACACCTTCTCTTAGAAGAAGTATTGTTCTCAGACATTGATAAAGATGAGAGAAATAGAGCAAAGGAGAAAGAAAGAGGCAAAGATGATGAATTAGAAATCAACCCTAGGTTTATACCCACTGTTATTAATGTACTGGGGCGGGTTAATTATCTGGGGCGGGTTAAATTTGTCTACTTGGCAAATTTTGTGTTAGTTGGCAAAATTTTAGGAGGGACCCGGTTGCCACGTAGGAGACCCGTTAAATCTGGGTACATTTTCGCATACTTTAATAACGGTAGGTAGTTTTTTAGCCAGAAAGTATAACGGGGTACAAACGTGAATAAATATCAAAAGTAGAGGTACTTTTTTGGCCTTTTCCCTAGTCTTTATGTTGTAGCTTTTTTTTTTGCTTTAAATGCCATAATCTACCTTCGTCTTTTTATTAAATCTTAGAATTATTTTTTTATCCAACAGCACGCGATAAGTTAAAAATAATTTTTACTTTCAAACCTTTGAGTTTAAAGATGTAGTTTTTGCACTCTCTTTGTGTTTCAAAATCATATTTAGAAGCCATGACCTTCCTTTTAAAAGTTTTTGCTTCATTATTTAAATTAGAACATTTCTCGTTGCTATAAGGTTTATTATTTATCTGCTTTAAGTATCATACAAAGCATGGGATTAGAATTTTAACTATCTTATTATTTAATCGGATATTTTGTTAGTTAGCAAAGAGTTCTCTTAGAAATTATTCTCTAATGAAATCTATGCATAGACTACTATTAAAATAATACTAATAGGATTCTGTTAGTATAACTTAAAGAAAGAAATATTTAAAAGATTATTTGTTAATTGTTTATTTGGGTTTTAAGAAAAGGACGTTCACATCACCTTTAGGTGTGGTGCATATCTTTATTTATGATTTCTTCATACTGTTAAAGGGTAATGTTTAGATTGTGTTTGATAAAATAATTTACAAGTTGTTCTAAGAAATATTTGAAGTATTGCTCTTTGTTGTAAATATTCTATGCGAGTAACTTGCTCTATTGCAGTTGTGGTACAACTCTTATCTTAATATTTATGTTGAATTTATGAATTATTTCCCTAATCTTTTGCTTCTTTTTCTTTCTTTGCGTGTCATATACATCAGAGCAACAAAGAGTCTCGAGCGAGACTCTACCGTTGTCAAAGCCGAACCGAGCACTACTCTCTCGTGGCTTCCTCCAATAGTATAACTGTAGGATTCTTCTTCCTAATTAAATTGGATAAAAGATTATTTATTATTCTATCTTACATTTTATTTTATTTTTTTGCTGAAGATACATTTTTGGTGACTTATATTTTATATGTGTCTTGATTATTTATTTTGTAGGCATTAATTTGAGTAGTAGTAAAAATGTCAATTTATTAAAATAAATATGACGTTAGGTATGGAGTGATAGATTCAATATTTAGTGACTTTTAACCATATTTAATCTATAAAGTCTCTTTTAAAATTAGTAGCCTAACAACTTTTTAACTAACACTTTAAAATTTGACCTATTGTTTCCCTTTTGCTTGAAGCAAGTTGAAAGTTCATGTTATACGTTAAAATGTGATTTGTAAATCCATAGAACTTTATCACTTTTCTTCTAGTAAAATTGACATTGTTTTGGAATTTTTTATGTTAAAGTAAAATATGGAATTATCCAAGTATACTACAACTTTTCAAAACTAGCTACCTAGAAGATTTATTATACCCAAAATAATTTTATACTACAGCTTTACATGTGTTCCGTTTTATGCTATTCAAAAATTTCAAAACTTAAAGGTTCTCCTTAAAGGAAAGAAGTGATTTTAGTACTTTCTTAATAACAAAAACTTTTCAAATGATTAAGTATCTTTGTTTCACTCACTTTAAAAAAAAAAATCAAGTTACTTTCATGACAAATTATTTGTTTCTTATGAATAAACTTTTTTTTAAAGTATAAAACTTATGTCCAAACTATTTATGTCAAGTAATTATTAATTTTTTTTAATCATCAACTTATAATTTTTCTATGACTCACTTCTTTAATATAACGTTATTATACAAGTATTTTCTTATTGACAATCATTTTTCTTTACAAATATTTACCACTTAGTTTTAAAACCAATTAACCTAAATTTGGCTGGTTAACCGTTTTAACGGATTATATAGGGTGCTTTAACAACCTTCCCTATAGGATTAATTAGAACTCTTACCTAGGATTTTCAAGGTTAAGCATACCATAAAACATAGTTAATTTTAAACACTACTTAGCTAAAATTGATGTCCTAATTCACCGTTAAAATAATTAGGTGGCAACTCTCTTAATTAATTAAACCCGCAGAATTACCCAATATGTTATACTCTAGTTTGACGCGGTTAAAATGGGGTATAACAATTTACTTGTGCTATGTGTGATTTGCTGTTATTGCTAGTTTGTAGTAAGGTATTAGACTGTTAGATGTAGCTTTACTTTGTGGAATTTCGTGGATTTCTTATCTTCAGACATTTTATATGCTTTTTACTCACTGAGTACTTAGTACTCACCCCTACTCCCTGCATATAAGTGATAGAAAAGTACCAAAAAAATATTCATGTAACGTTAAAAAAAAGAAGAGATAGAGATATAGAGAATTTGCATTTCAGTTGTCACACCTCCTTTTGGCGCGCTTACCCCGAGGGATAAACGTACAAGGGAGTTTTTCCAATTTAAGTGACAATATTCGAAATGGGATTATTTATTTATTTCGGAGTCGCCACTTGGAATAAATTATGGTGTCCCAAGTCACCAATTTATTTAAATCCCAAATGGAGGAAATTTTCGACTTTCCAAATGAAGTCTGCGAACCAGAAATTCTAAGTAAGGAATTCTGTTGACCCGAGGGAAGGTGTTAGGCATCCCCGGATCCCGTGGTTCTAGCACGGTCGCTTAAATTATTGTAATGGCTAAATATGTGATTTTTAAAAAATGTTCAATACTATAATGCAATTTTAAACATTTACCGCGTTTGGTTATTTTTAAGAAAGAAAAAAAAATGAACATTGTTATTGAGGGGCCCCGCAATTTTATTTCTTCTATTTAGCTAGGCTCGTAACATTTTAAAAAAAAAAGGATAATCCTAAAGTGACTACATTTTTTCTATTTAGTTTGTCTCTAAAAGAAAAGAAAAGTCCTAAACAATTACATGCTTAAAAGGCTACTCTATATTAGTAGAAAAGGTGTTCCCTTGAATGACAAATTTATTCTTCAAATTATAAAGCTAACTACAGTTTGACAAAAACTAATAAAATAGAAAATAACAACAAATATTAATCAACAACTTGCTTTTCTATTTCATTTCAAAACTTCAACTTCCAATTCGAGCTTACATCAACACATGGTTTTTAGAATGTGTACCTGGTTTTGAAAGGAATGGGAAAATGGCAAATCAACAGGGCGGTGAAAATACAGCAACAACAACAACAACAGTAACAACCAGTAGCAGCTTCAACACCTCAATCCCGAAAATCCCAGCAATACGGAGAAAAACAAACAAAAAATCAGTAAAAAATAGAAAAGAAAAATATATTCCAGATTTTCTCTTCGTTTTGGCTTTCTAGCTTTGAGCTCTTTTCACTTCTCAAAAGAAACTCTCAAAAATTGCATTTTTTCTGTGTATACTTCCGTATCCAGCATGTATATCGAGTGTATACTACAGCAGGGAATTTTTTTTATTTTTTCTTTTCTTCCGATTTTTCCTCTCTTTTTTCTCTACCTCTTTTTCATAAATCTTCTCTTCTATTTATAGGCAAGAATATCAAAAATTTTCAGATCTTTTTATTAAAAAGAATATATTTTTTAATTTAAAGAAAACCCACTAATCCATGTTTTCCTCTCCATGTTTTCCTCTCCATGTTTTCTTCCTTTATTTCCTTGCCCCCACTACTTTATGTTATGTGATTATGATTATTTTTGGCTAAAAATCTGAAATTTTCTTTTTGGGCCAAGGAGTTTTGGGTTGGGTAAGGGTGCTTAGGATTGGGCTTGTAACTTAATTTGCAAGATGGCCCAATCCAAATTTTTTCTATTTTGTTCTTCTCCATTATTCAACATCCTAATTAATAAAGCCCAAAAATACTAAGATTAATTTATAAAAACTAAAAATTATCTTGAAATACTAATTAACTCATAATAATAATTATCACACAAAATTAAACATTAATAAAAATAAAATTGCACGATTTGGACATTAAATGCTTAAAAAATGCAAAAATACATATTTTTTATGACTTTTCATTTCTGTAAAATAAACTTAATTGTAAACTTGAGTTTTATATACATATGCAACATATTTTTTGTATATTTTATTTATTTAAACAAGCAAATATGCACAGATATAAAAATGCAAATAATACAAGAAAAATAACACAAAATTCACAACAATTGCAAGAAAACTAAAATTATTTTATTTTGAATCTTTGGGAGTATTTCTCTTATAGGGCAAAAATCACGTGTCACAGCTGCCCCTCTTTGCGCGGAAACATGGAGAGTTTTCGTGCAAAGACAAGTGAGCGGATACGAGCGATTTTTGCCCGTTTGATTACTCCGTGTGAAGCATTTTTTTGAAAAAGTTTGACCGAACCTTTGCTTCAGAAGGTCTCCTACATATCCCTGGCTAAAAGGGAATCAGGTCAATGTAGTTCGGGAAGTTTTGGAAGATGGGACTACCATGATTGTTGTGATCTTGTTGTTACTGTTGTTGCTGCTGATGCCACTACTTAACTGATCTCCTTATTACACCGTGCTAAACGAAAAATAAGAAGCTAGACTAAGTTACAGTATTACAAATTCTTATCTATCTTTTCAACTTGATCTTGTCATGTTCCTTGCTATCCTGCTGGCTCTGATGTTTCTTCACATGCTTCTTCTCTTCTGACAATTGTTATTTCGGCTTATCTTGATTGCCGAACTCCGACCATTGGTCCCTTCCTTGTGATCTTCGAACTATTCTCCTTCGAAGTCTGAATCTATCTTTCTGATCCTTGTTGCATTCCTTCCGATTATGAACTTGGATTCATGCTGGGGATTTCCGTTACACTCCGTCACTTTCCGATTCTTCACTATCCTTATCAAATCTTAGAAATTGAGACGACGTTCTGCTTTTCTGGCGGGCTTCTGACTTTATCGACAAACTCTAATCATAAATCGCCATTCCATTCTTCAGGCGGACACCTGCTTTCAACATCAACTTCAAAATAACAATTCGCCACTCCGTTCTTCAGGCGGGCTCCCTGACTTCAACTATCCCTTCAAAACTAAATCGCCACTCCATTCTTCAGGCGGGCTCCCTGACTTCAACTATCCCTTCAAAACTAAATCGCCACTCCATTCTTCAGGCGGGCTCCCTGACTTCAACTATAACTTCAAAACTAAATCGCCACTCCATTCTTCAGGCGGGCTCCCTAACTTATACTATAACTTCAAGATTAAATCGCCATTCCATTCTTCAGGTGGGCTCCCTGACTTCAACTACAACTTTAAAATAAATCGCCACTCCATTCTTCAGGCGGGCTCCCTGACTTCAACTACAACTCAAAACTAAATCGCCACTCCATTCTTCAGGCGGGCTCCCCGACTTCAACTACAACTTCAAAATAAATCGCCACTCCATTCTTCAGGCGGGCTCCCTGACTTTATTGACACACTCTAATCATAAATCGCCACTCCATTCTTCAGGCGGGCTCCCCGACTTCAATTACAACTTCAAAATAAATCGCCACTCCATTCTTCAGGCGGGCTCCCTGACTTCAATTACAACTCAAAACTAAATCGCCACTCCATTCTTCAGGCGGGCTCCCTGAATTCAACTACAACTTCAAAATAAATCACCACTCCATTCTTCAGGCGGGCTTCCCGATTTCAACTTACAACTCACTAACTCCATCCCATCCATATCGCCTTCGTTTGCTTCCTGTACCATTTTCTTCTTACTGCATCATCTCTTGGGCCACCTTTTCTCCTAAATTACCTTGTTCTGGAACTGCTTTCCTCCTGGGTCGTGTTGGTTTCCCTCCCGATTGCTGGGGATATCTTTGGAATTGTTTACTTACCTGCTGAGGATAATGATGCTGGGAAAATTTTCCTTCATTCCCTCCTTTCCTTTGACTCATGCGTTTGAATTTCCGCTGGGAACTCTTGTTGTAACTCTCTGCTTTATGGTGGGTTACTGGTTTCAAGACCTGCAATGTAAAGACTGAAGACATGCCTCTTGTTATACAGGTAGGCGCCTGCTTTTATTAGCAACTTTTGAATTTAAAATGCATTCTGGCAATAATTTATGAAATATGCAAAGGACGATGTAAAATAAAACAAACATAAAATATCCTATTCGAGGGCGAATACTCCCATTGTATCCTATTCAAGGGCGAATACTCCCATTGTATCCTATTCGAGGGCGAAAACTCCCATTGTATCCTATTCGAAGGCGAATACTCCCATTGTATCCTATTCGAGGGCGAATACTCCCATTGTATCCTATTCGAGGGCGAATACTCCCATTGTATCCTATTCGAGGGCGAATACTCCCATTGTATCCTATTCGAGGGCGAATACTCCCATTGTATCCTATTCGAGGGCGAACACTCCCATTGTATCCTATTCGAGGGCGAACACTCCCATTGTATCCTATTCGAGGGCGAACACTCCCATTGTATCCTATTCGAGGGCGAATACTCCCATTGTATCCTATTCGAGGGCGAATACTCCCATTGTATCCTATTCGAGGGCGAATACTCCCATTGTATCCTATTCGAGGGCGAACACTCCCATTGTATCCTATTCGAGGGCGAACACTCCCATTGTATCCTATTCGAGGGCGAATACTCCCATTGTATCCTATTCGAGGGCGAATACTCCCATTGTATCCTATTCGAGGGCGAATACTCCCATTGTCGAGGGCGAACACACCCATTGTATCCTATTCGAGGGCGAACACTCCCATTGTATCCTATTCGAGGGCGAATACTCCCATTGTATCCTATTCGAGGGTGAATACTCCCATTGTATCCTATTCGAGGGCGAATACTCCCATTGTATCCTATTCGAGGGCGAATACTCCCATTGTATCCTATTCGAGGGCGAATACTCCCATTGTATTAATGTATGAAAGTGAACAAACCTGAGACGTCCTGTTCGAAGGTGGACAAACCTGAAACATCCTATTTGAAGGTGGACAAACCTGACACGTCATCTTGAATTGCCTTCCTCGTTTCTCCGAGAAAATTTTCAACAACGGCGGAAAATTTTCTGCCCCAGTATTGGTGTTCTTCCTTGTGGCATGACTTTCTGCTATCAATAGCACTTTCTTTCCCCTGTTTCAAATCAAAGAAAATTTGTTAGTTCAAAACATTGTGAGCGGTTGTGCCGCTCCTGTAGGGTGGTTTTTCCTCTTCCCCTTTCCCTCGCTCGGGGTTCCCAAAACATTGTTGGGGAATGATTTCATTTGCTGGAGATGATATTCCTGCCGGGAATGGGTTTTTCCATTTATCCCTTCCCCGTTCTGTGTTTCTCAACTTGCTGGGGGTTATTTTGTTGAAGATGGGATTTCCTTTCTTCCTTTATCACTCTGTGTTGTCCGACCACCTCGGAACTTGCTGTAGATAACATTCCTGGGGGATTTTCATTTTCTCAAAATTGACGTTTCACTCTTCTTGAAGGCTGTTGAGGATGACACTGGTTCGAAGACCATTTCCCTTAAGACTTTCCTTCTTCCCCAAGTGGGTATTGACTTCTAGAAAATTTTCAAACTGAAAAGAAAATTTTCTGCCCCAGTTTAATAATCTTCTTTGCACCCTACTTCTCTGCCGTCAATGGCATTTCCTTGCTTTGCATAATAATTGGAAAGTTGGTGGCAAGTTTTGAAGTCATTTCTCACTTGTTCTGACTAGACAGACTTTGATGGGGAATTTTTTTATAAAATGAGAAAGATAAAAAGAAACAAAATAGAAGACAAAGGAAAAAATGACTCTCTAGCAAGAAATAACTATAAAAACTTATCAAACGCGAATACCAACTCTACTGGTCATGACATGCACATATGGCCTATCCTCCATCGTTAATTGCCTTTCACGATTTCTGTCTCGTGATTTCCATCTGATTATCACCTTTATTCGACTTGTAGTGCCCGAAGGGTTTTCACTTTCAAGCCTCTCTCATTTTGATTTTCTCTCGGCTTTCGTCGCTTTATGGTGCCTGTGAAGGTTTTCACCGGTAAGACTCTCTCGTTTGTATCACTTTTAGCCGGGGATTGGGGTGTCACTGCTAAGACTCTCTCGTGTTTCCTTTCTGCCGGGAATCAAAGTGTCATATTCTGAGGAGACTCTCGTGTTTGTTTGACTTGGCCTATTTTGAAGACTGATCGGAAGGTCTTTCTTTGGAGCGTAATGTGGGATTCGGATAGGGCTAGAAAGAAAGGGTGTTAAAGGCTAAAAACAAATTAATTTTGGGTTCAAAATTTACAACCTTCGGACCTAAACACAATTTTTTTTTTTTGCCCCAGCTTTTTACTTGGGGATTTTTTTATTTCTTTATTTACACTATGACCGAGCTGTGAAGCGCCTACGTATCCTCTTTAAGGAATCAGGTCAAACGTAGTTCCCAATTCCCTTTTTTTTTCAAGTTGCTCTTTTTTATTCATTTTTCTTTTTCTCTTCTTTTCTTTATCTCTTTTTGTTGTTTTCTTTTCTTTTCTTTTTCTTTATCCTTTTTTTTGTTGTTTTCTTTTCTTTTCTTTTTCTTTATCCCTTTCTTCTCTTGTCTTTCAAGCTTGTGTTTCTAGTCTTTGCAACTAATTTCGAAGGAGGGGTATAAAAGAATTTAAATTAAGGCTCAAAGGGTTGACGATGGATAAAATGTTTGGATAGCAGAACAAAATGCCTTCGTCATTCCAATCTTCAAAACATGCCAAGTTCAATGTGATGACCCAGCCTGTCATCATATGAGTTATCACCCCGTTACCCCCGTTATATGCTTGTTGATGCTGTAATATGCATGTTGGTTGAGTTTGATTGAAATTGAGACAGAAAGTCTATTAGAAGAAGGAATAGTTGGGAAAAGTCAACTGGACGTTGACTTGTGAGTTAGAGAGCTCGGAATCAAATTTTGATGATTCGGTCAGCTCCGGGAGGTCATTTATGAGCTAGAAGAGCGATCGGAAGTGAATTTGGAGGACCGGTGTAGTTTTAGGCTTGAATTGGCTAAAGTTGAATTTTGGCGATATCCAATCGATAGGCGAGATTTTGGTCCGGGAGTCGGAATGGAATTTCGACAGTTCCTGTAGCTTCGTTATGTGATTTTGGATATGTCTGCAAATTTTCAGGTCATTCGGACGTCGTTTGATCGGGTTTTGGATTGGATGTTAGTTTCGGAAGTTTGAATGAAAACTTAGGCTTGAATTTGCTTGGATTCGACGTTTTCCGTGTTTGAGTGTGTGTTTTTATGATTGGAACAAGTTTGAATCGTGTTGTGGAGTATGTTGGTGGTTTTCGTTGGGGTCCCGGGGCCTCGGGATGAATTCGGGGGTCCAAACGGACCATTTTTGGCCTAAGACAGCAGCTGAATTGCTGCTGTATCTGCAGAGGAAATTCCTTCATCGCGTTCGCGATGAAGGGCACGCGTCCGCGAAGGGTATCAAAGTTGTTCATCGCGTTCGCGATGGGCTGGACGCGAACGCGTAAGTCCAGGACCGGAGGCATCGCGTTCGCGGGAGGTTTGCACGCGTCCGCGTAGGGTCAGGCTTGGGAAGCATCGCGATCGCGAAGGAGTGCACGCGTTCGCGTAGGTCTGAGCGGTTGGTCATCGCGAACACGGCTGGAAGCCACGCGTTCGCATAGAGTAAATTCGGAGTCTGCTAATTTTGTTCATCGCGAACGCGTGGGTAGTGTCGCGTTCGCGAAGGGTTAAATGACTGGGCAGGTCCTTAAATTGCATAACATTTCATTTACGGGTTTCACTCCTAGAAACCCCCATTGTTGAGCTCTAGAGTGAGAAAGTGACAGGAATTGCTTGGGAGATCATCGGGATATTGTCGGAGGTAAGTTTTGTGGTTTAATTACGCGCTTTTATCATAAAATCATTGATTATTTCTATGAAAATGGAAGATTAAAGGTGAGTTTTAGCCCTAGGCCTAAAATTATAGAAAAACACTGATTTGAGTAGGCAATTGGAATCCGAATTTGGTAAATTTTATATGCCTAGACTCGTATTGAGACGAGGGTTCCAAATATATAACTTTTATAATTTTTCGAGAAGCGCACCAAAAGTCGGGTTTTGACAACTTGTGGGTTTGGATGTAATTTGGGTTATTTCGAATGAATTACGTGAAATTAGCATATATTGATGCATTCTCTATAATTTTGAGCAGATTTGGCACCCGAGGAGATTGATTTGCGAGGCAAGCGCAAGGGCGGATTGAAGCTTCTACCGGTTCGAGGTGAGTGGTGGTAGTAAACAATGTACTGAGGGTTTGAAAGCCCGTACTAGCACTTCACAGTGCTATATTGAGATGAGACACGCATTCTATGACGGGCGTGGTGACATTGTGGTTGGGGGTTCGGACTTAGTCCTTCCTGGCTAATAGTATATTGTGTGTTAGCATTAGGGAACCTATAGAGCTAGGTGACCCTTATATCGTGTTAGAAACATACACTCAGCCGTAGCTCTAGCTGTATAGTATAATATGAGCCCGTACTAGATGTGTACATTGAGAGAGATTATCTAGGGTGGAATTCCCTGTTCTAGCTGAGTGGGCCTGAAAGGCCAAGTCTATACCGATTGAGATGAGATAGGGTCAAAGACCCACTATGAGATGTTATATTGGGCCCGAAAGGCCAAGTCTATATTGACTGAGACAGGGTCAAGGACCCACTGTGATATATTATATTGGGCCTGAGAGGCCAAGTATATACTGACTGGAATAGGGTCGAGGACCCATTGTGATATATTATATTGGGCCTGAGAGGCCAAGTATATACTGACTGGGATAGGGTCGAGGACCCATTATGAAGTATTATATATATATATATACCTATATTGGATCGGGCTGCACGCCGCAGCAGTATATATATTGGATCGGACTGCACACTGCAGTGGATCGGAGTAAGCCGCAGTAGTATTCATGTGGATCGGACTGCACGCCGCAGTATTATTGCGCTTGGGCTGTAGGAGCCCCTTCGGAGTCTGAGTCTGCACACATTCTCAGTGAGCACTGGTGTATATTATGGGATCGGGCTGCACGCCGCAGCATTATAGAGATATATACATATATATATTGGATCGGACTGCACGCCGCAGTAATATTTGTGTGGATCGTGCTGCACGCCGCAGTATTATAGTGCTTGGGCCTGGGAGCCCCTCCGAAGTCTGTATACACCCCCAGTGAGCGCCGTCGACGTTAAATGGAGCGGGCTGCGCGCCGCAGCATTATACCTATTCATATTCATATATATACTAAAATATTTATATGTTATAGACAGACGTATATGTCTCCATATATTGAGATGGCTGTATACCGTAGTGGTACGAGCGAGGGTGTGGTCAGTGTGGGACCTAGATGAGATAGATGTGGACTGGAGATCAGAGTACTCATTATAGTGATGACTAACCTGTGGGGGTTGCCTTAGAACTGTTTAGTGATAGTACAGGAGTTCTTATTTTCGACTCACTGAGTTGAAATATACTCACCCCACTCCCCTGCACTTTTTGTGCAGATATACAGGTTCAGGAGGGCAGTTGAGCTATCGCAACTGCTTTATTATCCCTATTTCCTGGAGACTTCGAGGTAGTTGCCGACGTCCGCAGTACCTGACCTCTTTCTTTTTATCATTTTGTCGTCCCCATTCTGGTTAGACTTGATTGTGTAGTAGATCTCATTTGTAGAGGTTCAGACTTGTGACACCACGATTTGGTTGGGATTGTGTTCTTGTATTTCATTTATACACTTCTTGATTTGTTATGAAAACAGGCTAATCATGCCGATTAATCAGTATTAATTATACTTGGCTGGTTTAATTGGATAAGATGGTCGGGCTTGCCTAGCAATGTGTTGGGCGCCATCACGACCGGGGTTTGGGTCGTGACAAGTTGGTATCAGAGCCTAGGTTAATAGGTCTCGCGAGTCATGAGCCGGTTGGTAGAGCCTCGTGGATCGGTACGGGGACGCCTGTACTTATCCTCGGGAGGCTGCAAACCATTTTAGGAAAGCTTCAAATTCTTGAAATTCTTATCGTGCGTACTTGATTCAGCTTGAGGTATGATTCTTGAAATTTCTTTTGCACGTTGATGTGCGCACTCGAGTGCTTAGTGATAAATTGCCTTGACGTCGTATGATTCCCCAATCGAGGGACGAGGTATATTCCTTGCGAGTTCATGTTGGGCTAGTTTGGAGGACTTGAGGCCGGATCCTTATCTATGGCTTGAGCACCGAGGTGCTAATTTTGCGAGCCGGTATTATGAAATTCATGCGGTCAATATTGATCTTAATTATGAAAATGGCAGTTGATAATGGGTGAGCTGCGAGGTATTCAATCCTTATTGTGATCTGTTACGTAGCCCTAGCTATGGGCATAATGAGTATGTTCATGTTCCTTAGTGGAAAGGTAAAGTGCATTACGTGTGGTAGTATGAGTTCGAACGCAGGAAAACCAAATTGGCTGTACTAGGTGTATCATGGTGAAAGGTATATGTGTTATGATTTGAGCAGGTGCAGCGCATGTTCATGTACTAATGCTGATGATGTAATTCGTGTAGTATTGAGATTTATGTTGTTGAAATACATTGTGACGTCTTGTTTAGTTGTGGGTGTATCGTTAGAATGGTTTGGTGATTCTCTGGCAGGTGGATAGGCCAATTTACAAAGGAAACTCTGCCGAAATTTTTGAAAAATTTGGGACATAGAAAAGATGTTGTCGCCTAAGGAATGGGCTTAGCTGTTGCGTGTGAATGAATACTAGAATTGCAAAAGAGTTAAGATTTCCGATGATTCGAGTCTCCGCCAAAGTTTGTAAATAGCTCGAGTTTAATCTCACTGTAACATTGGAGCATCAATTGAGTAAGAGTGCTATGAGTGGCTAAAAGTGCTTTGATGAATGGCTCCGATCCAAGTTTGGGAGGTTGTTATTGACTAACTGATTGCACTATTGTGTGCTATGATGGTTCTATCCCCAAGCATGTTGGGAAAAATTCTGACGAAGGTTATGGTGCTTCGTAGATGTGAGAAAATACTAGGAGGTTTTGAGCGGATGTTGCTAAAGAATGTTTGATGTATAGAAAGGAAAGATAGTTAATTGTATCCGTATTGAAAGGTAATGATAACAAATTCAAATCGCAGGAAGTTCTTCAAAACAAAGTATTGTAGAATGTGGTATTTCTGGGAAACAATTGAGAAAGTATTCAGTGGCCTATGGGTCTTAGACTATATGGTCTTATGTATGAGTCTTGTGTGGTAACATGGGTTGAGGCACTGTGGTGCTACAGTAAAGACTAGTATTAAATTAAAGATGAATCAGAAAGGAAATTGGGTAAATGGATCAACTTGTTAATAAATCGAAACGGTATGATAAGGAATACGATTAATTCCTGGTATATGTTTGAAGTAATGAGTCTCGCCGATATTGTGCAATAAAGCTTTTGAGTATTGGCAGTTGTGTAACCCGATATGGGTATAAGGACTCAGTCCTAACAGTTTAACTTATGCAATGTAATTGGGAGAAAGAGTTGTGATGTGTTTTATCATGGTTTGAAAATGAGTATATTCCTATCGGTATGCGAAGCATGGAATGGGAAATGAGTTTTCTCTATATGGGATCATGAAAGTTCTTGACTAGTTGAGTGCGCCGATGTTTGCGGCGTAGGAAAGGAATATGAATTTCCATGTTATCTTAGTGTGGTATGGTATATACGATGTGTTATGAAAAGTTGACAATGACATATTCAAGGCTCTGAGATTTGTTCATAATATATGGGAAGTCATTAAAGTTATTGAGCAGCGCGGGCAGCTTCAGGTGATTTAAGAGCCGATCTTTCTGGTGATTAAGGAAAATGGTACTGCTATTCTAGTAATTTGGCAGAGTTTATGGTCAAAAAAGGCCAGGTAAAAAAAACTGATAATATCTAGCGGTATGGTGGTATACTCCCGTTGGACCGACTGTAATAATTGAGTCATTGATGACATAGTGAAATTTATGAATGGCTTTCGTGGTATGAATGGATGCTTGAGGTGCGTTATGTAATCTTACGGTGAAGTACGAAATCAGGCATAGTGATTCCTGTGTTATGTATGTGTTGGAGACTAGAAGTTCTCGTAACCCGCCTACATAGCGGTGGTATATCGTGTGTATCGGAACAGTGTAGCGGTTATCGGAAATTGGAAGTTCTAGTGGCTATCTCGTTACTTGATATGATGAATTTGAATAATGATATACGGTTGCTGACTGGTTGTCATAAGCTCGGGTTGTCCGGACTAACGTGATATGGACTATGTCGAAACATGTCGCAAACCTGCATGGCGGAGCGCATCGAGATCATGCTCCAGCGAGGTGGATGTACCCTAGGGCCGGCGGACGGCCGGTAGGTATTGCTTTGTCGGTTGGGCCTTCGTGGCGAATGTCGGTGTAGAGGTATCTACCATTGATTCAGGTTCCGGTATTGAGGAACTTTGTCGGATGAGTTTCACGTGACCGAGCTCGAGGCTATATATACGTGTTTGTTGCAATGAGCAACTTGAGTCGACGTGCATTCCCTTTTGCTAGATTTATGCATGGATCGGGTGGCACGCCGCCACACGTATGGTATCCGGATCGGGTGGCACGCCGCCACGGGTATGTGTTGGAACGGGTTGTGCGCCGCAACAAGTGTGATGTGGGAAATATAGCTTCCTATATGTACCTTGTATACAATACTTCCTCTCTTCGAGGAATAGTCCGTATTGGGTATCGCTCGGAGAATAGCACATCGGTTGTGTCCATTCAGGGATTTGATAGTATATACTAAATGTATCACCGCGTGTGTGATTGATTGCATGAGTTCGGACCTAAATATGTGCGTAGCTGACCGTTTTGAGCATTGCGACTTGAGGTGCTCCACGAGTAATAGTGTTTGGATAGAATCATGAGTTATGGCAAGGCCACGTGATGTTATGGCCTTTCGAGGAGGATTCAGGTACTCTAATTCTATGATGTGAGACGAGATCTCAGTTATGTATTGTGATGGTATTGAAGAATTTGAATTTTGGCTCCTTGTGCGAGTCAGTTGTCATGATTCGAGTGTGTTCATATCGTTCTTATTGGAGCCTGTGTTGTGCTCGTTGTGGCATAGGCCGATGCTGAGGTGTCATGTCACCAGTGTGGTGTGTTATAACCGAAATGATCATTCAAGTCATTAATAAGAGCGAGCATATATGATTTCAGCTCGTTAGAAAGGTAATATCGAGGTTTGGCTCCGAAACTAATTGTGGTATCAGTTTTAAAGGGAAATAGATTCACGAATGGTTGACCCGAGAGATGGGTTCAGTATATCGCGTGCTTCAGTTGCCGTGGGCAGGATATGAAGGTGTTGGAATAAGACTCTATCTAATGAGAAAGGTTCTTTCTGCTAGTATTTGGTTATTGTGGCCAGTTGTCGTGATTAGAGACTATCATATCGAGTGATCGGGTTGTTTGATACATCATGTGATCTCACCCGGAGTGGTGAGTTGGCTATTACAGTTGGATCGTGTGTACTCTGAGTATAGATGGGGGATTCAGACTGGTATATGATTTCCGAAAGTGCAATGTGGTTTATGGTTCAGTTAGACTGTGGAAATTCAGCTATACAATGTTATCGGACTTATGAAAGATAGGGTGAAGTGGTATCGCCCCGAATATATGCTTGGTAAGGTCATTCGGCTATTGGGTCATTTCCAGTAGACCTCTTGGCCCGCTCGAGGACGAGCATTTGCTTAAGTTGGGGAGAATGTGATGACCCGGCCCGTCATCATGTGAGTTATCACCCCGTTACCCCCGTTATATGCTTATTGATGCTGTAATATGCATGTTGGTTGAGTTTGATTGAAATTGAGACAGAAAGTCTCTTAGAAGAAGAAATAGTTGGGAAAAGTCAACTGGACGTTGACTTGTGAGTTAGAGAGCTCGGAATCAAATTTTGATGATTCGGTCGGCTCCGGGAGGTCATTTATGAGCTAGAAGAGCGATCGGAAGTGAATTTGGAGGACCGGTGTAGTTTTAGGCTTGAATTGGCTAAAGTTGAATTTTGGCGATATCCGATCGATAGGCGAGATTTTGGTCCGGGAGTCGGAATGGAATTCCGACAGTTCCTGTAGCTTCGTTATGTGATTTTGGATATGTCTGCAAATTTTCAGGTCATTCGGACGTCGTTTGATCGGGTTTTGGATTGGATGTTAGTTTCGGAAGTTTGAATGAAAACTTAGGCTTGAATTTGCTTGGATTCGACGTTTTCCGTGTTTGAGTGCGTGTTTTTATGATTGGAACAAGTTTGAATCGTGTTGTGGAGTATGTTGGTGGTTTTTGTTGGGGTCCCGGGGCCTCGGGATGAATTCGGGGGTCCAAACGGACCATTTTTGGCCTAAGACAGCAGCTAAATTGCTGCTGTGTCTGCAGAAGGAAATCCTTCATCGCGTTCGCGATGAAGGGCACGCGTCCGCGAAGGGTATCAAAGTTGTTCATCGCGTTCGCGATGGGCTGGATGCGAACGCGTAAGTCCAGGATCGGAGGCATCGCGTTCGCGGGAGGTTTGCACGCGTCCGCGTAGGGTCAGGCTTGGGAAGCATCGCGATCGCGAAGGAGTGCACGCGTTCGCGTAGGTCTGAGCGGTTGGTCATCGCGAACGCGGCTGGAAGCCACGCGTACGCGTAGAGTAAATTCGGAGGCTGCTAATTTTGTTCATCGCGAACGCGTGGGTAGTGTCGCGTTCGCGAAGGGTTAAATGACTGGGCAGGTCCTTAAATTGCAGAACATTTCATATACGGGTTTCACTCCTAGAAACCCCCATTGTTGAGCTCTAGAGTGAGAAAGTGACGGGAATTGTTGGGAGATCATCGGGATATTGTCGGAGGTAAGTTTTGTGGTTTAATTACGCGCTTTTATCATAAAATCATTGATTATTTCTATGAAAATGGAAGATTAAAGGTGGGTTTTAGCCCTATGCCTAAAATTGTAGAAAAACACCGATTTGAGTGGGCAAATGGAGTCCGAATTTGGTAAATTTGATATGCCTAGACTCGTATCGAGACGAGGGTTCCGAATATATAACTTTTATAATTTTTCGAGAAGTGCACCAAAAGTCGGGTTTTGACAACTTGTGGGTTTGGATGTAATTTGGGTTATTTCGAATGAATTACGTGAAATTAGCATATATTGATGCATTCTCTATGATTTTGAGCAGATTTGGCACCCGAGGAGATTGATTTGCGAGGCAAGCGCAAGGCGGATTGAAGCTTCTACCGGTTCGAGGTGAGTGGTGGTAGTAAATAATGTACTGAGGGTTTGAAACCCCGTACCAGCACTTCACAGTGCTATATTGAGATGAGACACGCGTTCTATGACGGGCGTGGTGACATTGTGATTGGGGGTTCGGACTTAGTCCTTCCCGACTAATAGTATACTGTGTGTTATGACTGATAATAAGTTTATAACTGTGCAATTGGGCCGATAGCCATGTTTGGGGCCTTGTGCCGATCTGTAGAGCATTAGGGAACCTATAGAGCTAGGTAACCCTTATATCGTGTTGGAAACATACACTCAGCCGTAGCTCTAGCTGTATAGTATAATATGAGCCCGTACTAGATGTGTACATTGAGAGAGATTATCTAGGGTGGAATTCCCTGTTCTAGTTGAGCGGGCCTGAAAGGCCAAGTCTATACCGATTGAGATGAGATAGGGTCAAATACCCACTATGAGATGTTATATTGGGCCTGAAAGGCCAAGTCTATATTGACTGAGATAGGGTCAAAGACCCACTATGAGATGTTATATTGGGCCCGAAAGGCCAAGTCTATATGGGCCTGAAAGGCCAAGTCTATATTGACTAAGACACGGTCAAGGACCCACTGTGACATATTGTATTGGGCCTGAGAGGCCAAGTATATACTGGCTGGGATAGGGTCGAGGACCCATTATGAGGTATTATATATATATATATACCTATATTGGATCGGGCCGCACGCCGCAGCAGTATATATATTGGATCGGACTGCACGCCGCAGTAATATACATGTAATATACATGTAATATACACGTGGGACGGACTGCACGCCGCAGTATTATTGCGCTTGGGCTGTAGGAGCCCCTTCGGAGTCTGAGTCTGCACACATTCTCAGTGAGCACTGGTGTATATTATGGGATCGGGCTGCACGCCGCAGCAGTATAGAGATATATACATATATATATATTGGATCGGACTGCACGCCGCAGTAATATTTGTGTGGATCGTGCTGTACGCCGCAGTATTATAGTGCTTGGGCCTAGGGAGCCCCTCCGAAGTCTGTATACACCCCCAGTGAGCGCCGTCGACGTTAAATGGAGCGGGCTGCGCGCCGCAGCGGTATATGTATTGGAGCGGGCTGCGCGCCGCAGCATTATACCTATTCATATTCATATATATACTAAAATATTTATATGTTATAGACAGACGTATATGTCTCCATATATTGAAATGGCTGTATACCGTAGTGGTACGAGCGAGGAGGTGGTCAGTGTGGGACCTAGATGAGATAGATGTGGACTGGAGATCAAAGTACTTATTATAGTGATGACTAACCTGTGGGGGTTGCCTTAGAACTGTTTAGTGATAGTACAGGAGTTCTTATTTTCAGTTATTGTTTATTATTGTTACTCACTGAGTTGAAATATACTCATCCCACTCCCCTGCACTTTTTGTGCAGATATACAGGTTCAGGAGGGCAGTTGAGCCATCGCAACTGCTTTATTATCCCCATTCCCTGGAGACTTCGAGGTAGCTGCCGACGTCCGCAGTACTTGACCTCTTTCTTTTTATCATTTTGTCGTCCCCATTCTGGTTAGACTTGATTGTGTAGTAGATCTCATTTATAGAGGCTCAGACTTGTGACACCACGATTTGGTTGGGATTGTGTTCTTGTATTTCATTTATACACTTCTTGATTTGTTATGAAAACAGGCTAATCATGCCGATTAATCAGTATTAATTATACTTGGCTGGTTTAATTGGATAAGATGGTCGGGCTTGCCTAGCAATGTGTTGGGCGCCATCACGACCGGGGTTTGGGTCGTGACATTCAAACAACATATTCACGACATCTTCTGTTTGTGCCCTGATTGATAACCATATCATTCATTCGCCTTTTCATCTATCATTTAAAAGTACTGCTGGACGATACTTTTATTTCAGTATCACGAGCGAACCCCGTCTTAGCATGGCCAATTTTCCTTAGCAAGGGTTTCTTCGTGTTTTACCTACCCCAGTCTCACATGATTCGGGCTCCAAATAATCTCAAATCGCTTTTATTTCTTTTAAAATGACCCGATTATCTTCCAATTGCTTCATGATTAACCCTTAATATTAGGCCAAAATTATGTGCGATGTCATGTCATTAGAGTCACGTTCGAACGAATGACAAATTTAAAGATAGAAAAACTAAACAAAAAGACGAACTGGGTAATAAAAGACCAAAAGTTTCACGAAACGGAAAATTGGTTCAACTACAAACAAGCAAACCAAAAACACAAACCTGAAACGAGACTTGATAAGACTAGGCAAACTGAAATGACCAAAATGGAAATATAAGAGGGTTTCACTACAAGACAAAATCTAGGTCACAACCTTGGAAAAAACTCGGACAAATGAAATGACAACAAAAACAAACCACCGAAAACTCATCCTGATTACCAAGCATAACTTCTCATATACCAACTTCTGCCGATTGGTTTTGCTTTGGAATACATATCGAGCTTCTTAATTCTCCCTTCCCTTGTGTATCAATTTGATCATATGGGTCTAAGGGTGAGCTGGCAATGGATTCTGATTAATGTTGGGTGCCTCTGGTGTCTGCACCTCGATCTTATTGGTGTCAATAAGATTTTGTACCGCATGTTTCAGCTTCCAACATTTCTCGGTATCATGTCCGAGAGCCCCTGAACAATACTCATAGCTTACTGAGCGATCCACATTTGGGGGTAAGGGATTTGGCAATCTTGTCTCAATAGGACTCAACAAACCTATCTGCTTCAATTTGTGGAACAGAGCAGTATAAGTTTCTCCCAACTCACTGGATATTCTTTGTGCCTTTTCCCTTCTGAAGGCATGATTCCCTCGGAAACCAGGTCCTGGAGGATTATTGTAAACCCTTGGTGGTGGATATGTGTTTCGGGGAAGGTTATTAGGGTGATTTGGGTGGTAGGGTCCGGCTTGGTAATGAGGTGAAGGACCTTTCGATCTGGACCAAGTACCCTCCTCTACCGTTGCAACTTCTTCTCTTCTCTTCTTCCCGAATGCAACCCCTGTGCCATTCTGAATAGCTTGAGTTGTTGCTTTCAACGCGGAATACCTCAAGATCTTATTGGACTTAAGTCCCTCTTCTATCATTCCGCCCATTTTGACCACCTCATTGAAAGATTTACCAACCGATGTCACCAGGTGACTAAAGTAAGTTGGCTCCGGTGTCTGAAAGAAGTAATCCACCATCTCGTTCTCTCTCATCGGGGGATCTACCCTCGCTGCCTGTTCCCTCCAGCGGAACCCAAATTCTCTAAAGCTTTCGGCGGATTTCTTCTCTAACTTTAGCAATGATAAGCGATCGAGGATTATTTCAAGATTATATTGAAACTGGCCGATGAATGCTTGGGCCAGGTCATCCCATGTAAACCATCTACTGGGATCCTGCCTGGTGTACCACTCTAGTGCAGACCCTCCCAAGCTCTGACCGAAGTAAGCTATCAGAATTTCATCTCGCCCTCCGGCTCCTCGCATTTTGCTACAAAAACCTCGAAGATGGGCTACTGGGTCACCATGCCCCTCGTATAGGTCAAACTTGGGCATTTTGAACCCGACTGGCAACTAGACATCTGGGAATGGACACAGATCTTTGTAAGCGACACTCACTTGGTTGCCCAAACCATGCATATTCCTGAAGGATTGCTCCAGGCTTTTAACTTTCCGAATAACTTCCTCATGATCCAAACTTTTGAAGTGTTTTTCCGGTTCTGCCGGGTTATCCCAGTGAGGGGTGTGTGAATGCGGTTCAGGAGCCTTAAAGGTAGGCTCGGGAGAATAACAATGATTGTCATGAATTTGAAAAAGCGGCTCACTGGACGACTTTTGTAAAGTAGCAGGTGGAGGTGCCACAAAAACAGGGGTGACCGGAGGAGGAGTATTTTGTCTAGATGGTGGAACCTGGGATGCATAAGGGTTTTCCCCTTGATAATATGGATAGATCGTGGCACTTGTCGATGGATCAATGGGCGGATGCTCTGGTGCTGGTGTAAGAGTAGAAAGGTTTGGTGATGACTGTCCCCTAGCCCAGGCTAGGTGCATCTCTGTCATTTGCTGTCTCAACCGGTCCATCTCCTCTTTCATGATCTGTATCTCTGTTTTCTCCTCATCGAGACTTTTGCCGAAACTAGACATGCTTGCTAGAATTGGACCTTTTGATCTAGTATGGTAACGGTGATTGGCCAGAATATTCTGTCAAGCCAACCGCTAAACTTTCTGAAATGCAACAAACTTGTAAGCTCACAGAGTTTAACAGATATGTTATCGCACGTTGGATGCAATGCACCTAGTCAGTTAACCATTTCTATATGTATTCACCGCATGCGCCATTCCAGCTTTTCCTTTTCAATTATCCTTGATAACCTTGCTTGTTATTAACCTCCATTTTTTTTCAAATTGGAATAAAAACCTTGTTTTTTTACATACACGGCCTTTCAGTGCCTCGGGGACGAAGATTATAAGGCTGTGAGGGTCAATTGACCAAAAAATCTACAAAATGACCCAAAAGTGGGTGTTTATGCAAAGTCATCCTTTCGGCGTCCCTTTCGGGTCCATTCGGCTATTTTTTTGAAAACAACATCACTTTGATTTTATTGACAAAATTAAACACACATTTTTTTGATTTTTTTTTTTTAAAAAAGGGTGGTAACCCAAACTTTATTTTGAGGCTACGGCCTTTTAACGTTTCCACATGGAATATTTCAAGGTTATTATTCAAAAAGAAAAAGAAAAGACTTCAAAGTGACCATTTTTGCAAAAACAGCCTTCCAGCGTCCTTTTGGAACATTCGGCTATTTTCAAAAACAACATTACTTTGATTTTATTGAAAACTAAAACTTCGACATTTTTTTATTTTTTTTTATTTTTTTGAAGGGGTGGTTGGACCCGATGAGGGTTGCCTACGTATCCAACCTAATGGGGAGAATCAAACCTGCGTAGTTCGGTTATAAAGAACCAAATCATTTTAAGAAAAGAAAACAAAGTATTTTTAACATCATTTTTTTTACTAACTTATTTTTCATAAAATTAACAAAATTTATTGGGAATTTGTTTTTCATTTTTCAAAAATTATTTTCAAAGAAACTAAACTATCTTTCGTAAAATTAAGAAAATTTATTTGGAAATTTTTTTCTTTTGCACTTTTCAAAAAATTGTTTTCAAAGAAACTAACTATTTAAAATTAACAAAATTTATTCGGAGATTTTTTTTCATTTTTTTTTCATTTTGTTTTTCAAAAATTATTTTCTAAGAAAAACATACCATTTTCCATAAAATTATTTTGATTTTTCACCTTGACATCTTCCACTTCTTACCCTTCTCTTTTTTAATAACAAACCTGTCGGCATGTAAGATCGAAACAAATAATTGCACAGACAAAGATGCAACAAGTTGGTCTTTTGTTTCAGGTACACCTGTCCTAGACAGGCCCAACCCCTGTGTTGAGCCTCCTAAGTCAAATATGCACATGATGCAAATATACGTTCCTATCGGGGATCCGGCATAAGGTTTTGTTATTCTAAGTCATCATCCTGTTGGAAAAAGTGTCTAGATTGGCTTTAAATCGAGCGGACAACTCGAGTCGAGGAGTGTCAGTGCACCGGTAGCATGGCTTTCCGGCTTAATTGAAAATACTCCCCGCCTAAACATGTGTGACTACAAATCCTTCACCGGGTGCCAAGCACCACAGCTATCTTGAAAAAAACGGGCTATGTCCAAGCAAATGCCCGATATTATATTTCAACGAGACTCAGAAGAGAAAAATGGGTATCGGCACAATTTATATACGGTTCACAAAATATCAAAGCGGTAAAAGCAACATTTAGCATATTAAATATAAACATGTAATAAAATCAGATAATAAATAAGCCAAATACAACAATTATTCAAAGCTCGAATTCTTAAACCCCGAACCAGTGGTTCTGGGTTTGTATCCCCAGCAGAGTCGCCAGAGCTGTCACACCTCCTTTTGGCGCGCTTACCCCGGGGGATAAACGTACAAGGGAGTTTTTCCAATTTAAGTGACAATATTCGAAATGGGATTATTTATTTATTTCAGAGTCGCCACTTGGAATAAATTATGGTGTCCCAAGTCACCAATTTATTTAAATCCCAAATCAAGGAAATTTTTGACTTTCCAAATGAAGTCTGCGAACCAAAAATTCTAATTAAGGAATTCTGTTGACCCGAGGGAAGGTGTTAGGCATCCCCGGATTCCGTGGTTCTAGCACGGTCGTTTAAATTATTGTAATGGCTAAATATCTGATTTTTAAAAAATGTTCAATACTATAATGCAATTTTAAACATTTACCGCGTTTGGTTATTTTTAAGAAAGAAAAAAAAATAAAAAAAAATGAACATTGTTATTGAGGGGCCCCGCAATTTTATTTCTTCTATTTAGCTAGGCTCGTAACATTTTTAAAAAAAAAAGGATAATCCTAAAGTGACTACATTTTTTCAATTTAGTTTGTCTCTAAAAGAAAAGAAAAGTCCTAAACAATTACATGCTTAAAAGGCTACTCTATATTAGTAGAAAAGGTGTTCCCTTGAATGACAAATTTATTCTTCAAATTATAAAGCTAACTACAGTTTGACAAAAACTAATAAAATAGAAAATAACAACAAATATTAATCAACAACTTGCTTTTCTATTTCATTTCAAAACTTCAACTTCCAATTCGAGCTTACATCAACACATGGTTTTTAGAATGTGTACCTGGTTTTGAAAGGAATGGGAAAATGGCAAATCAACAGGGCGGTGAAAATACAGCAACAACAATAGTAACAACCAGCAGTAGCTTCAACACCTCAATCCCGAAAATCCCAGCAATACGGAGAAAAACAAACAAAAAACCAGTAAAAAATAGAAAAGAAAAATATATTCCAGATTTTCTCTTTGTTTTGGCTTTCTAGCTTTGAACTCTTTTCACTTCTCAAAAGAAACTCTCAAAAATTACATTTTTTCTGTGTATACTTCCGTATCCAGAATGTATATCGAGTGTATACTATAGCAGGGAATTTTTTTTATTTTTTCATTTCTTCCGATTTTTCCTCTCTTTTTTCTCTACCTCTTTTTCATAAATCTTCTCTTCTATTTATAGGAAAGAATTTCGAAAATTTTCAGATCTTTTTATTAAAAAGAATATATTTTTTAATTTAAAGAAAACCCACTAATCCATGTTTTCCTCTCCATGCACTACAAAAAAGACGCAATTTTGTGGCGGTTTTAATGTGGCAGTTAAGTAAAACCGCCGTAATAAGCACTCTACTCGGACAGTTTTTAAATCGCCATATTATACAAGCTATAAACCGGCGGTTTATCATACTATTACGGTGGACAAATCTAAAATTAAGCGTCTCACTCTTTCACCAATTAGAACTTTCTCCAAAATAAACCCTAGTCATTACAGGTTTCGCTCTCCCTCATCGTCATTTCATCCTATCGCCTTAATTATCGATTGTCTCTTCTCTACCCTCCTATTTTTGCAGAGGCCATTGCTTCAAACATGATAAGGAATGGCGAAGCTTCTGGTCTACGATGAAGTTCGTATAGAGTTTGATTTCCTCCGCCGCGGCTTCAGTAATCTACACTTCTAACTTCAAACAAAGTTCGATCAGGTCCTTTCTATTTTAATCTCCTTTTTCGCTATAAATTGATTTAGATCTAGGGTTCCATTATTAGTTTCCTTTGTCTATTAAAATAGGTGTTGGATTTGCACTTAGCTACCTTTATATTTTGAAAAATCTATTTTATATTGTTTATTATGGAGTTGTCTGATTAGGGGTTGAAATTTGGTTGACTGAAGAAAGAGTTGTGGGTGAAGTAGAGTTCGTAATAAAAATTTGATTCTGAAAAATCAAACATCTGTGGGATGATATGCTCAAGTGGAGGATGGTATTTATTGTGGACACTATAAGGGAAATAAACTTTTGAAAAAACTAGTGAAAATTCTATTGAAAAGCAATAATCTAGTGTCATCAGTTAGTATTTTGGTTTCTAATTTCCTTTGGATCATGTTATACAGGGGGCATACAACCTTCTAATAGAAGGTAATCTTTTTCTTATTGGATCTACTACCTTACTCTCTGTATTCTTTTGGAGGAGTATGACATTGTTTAGTTAATAGAAGTACAAATAGGTGTAGTTTAGTTAGATTTTTCTATATATTAGAAAAGCCATGGTTCGACCTGGTCGTTTTTTATCTTTAAAACTCATAATGAAGGTACTTTAGTCATTTTATGTGTTACCTACTGTCCTCACTGATTGAAAGGCTAACACGCGTACCTCTTTTGACAGGTGGTGCACAAAATCATGGTGAATGTGTATGTGCGATGATAACAGGAGCCGCTTTCTTTCTTCACACCTTCAACTAATGCATTTTCAGTTCTTCTTTGATGTTCAATTCTCAGGTATGCTCTTCTTTCAATTTTGTCCAAATATTCTTCTCTTCTTTCCTTTATCATTTTTTTCCAATTTTAGAAGCAATTATGCCTTGGCAGTTAGATGGAAGGCAAGTTAGTACATGCAAGATCATTAGGAAGTGACTGTGTAGACAATTGATCACAAAATCGCATTCATTGAGCTAGAAGGTGCGTGCAAGAAATTTTTCCTCTGTTCATTTATTCTCTTGATGACAGTCTTCTGTTATTTATATTCTTTTAATGTCCCTTTAAAGTTATCTAAATCTGTCATGGATACTTCAAATGGCTATGCGCAGGACGGTTAAAATTGGATACTTCTGATTTCTTCCTTTATTTCCTTGCACCCACTACTTTATGTTATGTGATTATGATTATTTTTGGCTAAAAATATGAAATTTTCTTTTTGGGCCAAGGGGTTTTGGGTTGGGTAAGGGTGCTTAGGATTGAGCTTGTAACTTAATTTGCAAGATGGCCCAATCCAAATTTTTTCTATTTTGTTCTTCTCCATTATTCAACATCCTAATTAATAAAGCCCAAAAATACTAAGATTAATTTATAAAAACTAAAAATTATCTTGAAATACTAATTAACTCATAATAATAATTATCACACAAAATTAAACATTAATAAAAATAAAATTGCACGATTTGGACATTAAATGCTTAAAAAATGCAAAAATACATATTTTTTATGACTTTTCATTTCTGTAAAATAAACTTAATTGTAAACTTGAATTTTATATACATATGCAACATATTTTTTGTATATTTTATTTATTTAAACAAGCAAATATGCACGGATAAAAATGCAAATAATACAAGAAAAATAACACAAAATTCACAACAATTGCAAGAAAACTAAAATTATTTTATTTTGAATCTTTGGGAGTATTTCTCTTATAGGGCAAAAATCACGTGCTCACACGCAGGACCTGACTTCTCTTCTTATTCCAATTTTTCTTTATATATACATTATTCAGACTTGAGTATTTCATTCAGATATTTTTATCCGGTTTGGTTTAGAGGCTCTAAGACTTATAACCCCTGGTCTTTGGGAGATTATACAGTTTAGCTTCTATCTATTAGTTAAGGATTTAACTTTGTTATTTACAATAATATTAAGTACTTGGTTTGAGCTTCATGCTCGGGCTGAGAGTGTAAATGGTCGGGCTTGCCTAGCAGTTGTGTTGGGCACCATCACGATCAGGATTGGGATCGTGACAAAAGATATCTAATGTATGAAACTCAATCGCAAATTCATTATTTCTAAGACGAAACAAATAAAGACATAGGTTTAATTAGACTATACATACATAAAAGAACATTAGTCAATTTTATCAAACCTAGGGTTTGAAATAGTAGAAAATTCCTAAGTTTGAAAAAATCCAAAATGAAAAAGGAGAGGATGAGTGGGTGAGAGAGAGAGAGAGAGAGAAATCGACTTACTTGAGAATTGAGTGAAATGAAGAACTCGTCGGTGGGGTAGAGAAATAGAGGGAGAAAATAATGTGAGCGGACTAAGATAATGTGTAATAATAATAAAATATTTTCACTACTTCCTTAAGAAAATTATGTGGGAATGTTTTTTCATAAAACACAAAAAATTTAAAATTCAAAATATTTCGTTCACAGTGAATCTCTGGGAATATTTAAAAATGTGTTTTATTCCCTAATTTTTTTTTCTAGTTTTATATAATCAATTTTTAATCACTTTTTGTCACTACAAGTTTTCCTCCGTAGGATATTGTGCCGGTACCTAATCTCTAAGACTAGGTAATCCTAACAATGCCACGACCCAAATCCGGTCGTGATGGCGCCCAACAATCAAGCTAGGCAAGCCAGACCAAAAATTTAATTATCACAAAATACCAGTCCCCAAATGGACAACCCAAGAAGAATATATGAGTTTAAGAACTCCAATAATAATAATATTGAACAAAAGTACTGACACTCCCAAAGATCCGGAGTCACAAGTCTAGAGCCTCTAACAAACCCAACAGGAATAGAGAGTACTGTATAGAAATACTCAAGTCTGAATACAAAATACAAAATAACAACTGGAAAGGAGAGGAGAAGCTAGGTTCTGCGAACGTAGGCAGCTACCTCAGCAACTCGATGTGACACCTGCAAACGCTGGAGATGCCTGTCTACTGCTCCTGAGTACCCGAGTCTGCACACAAAAGGTGCAGGGAGTAGGGGTGAGTACTAAGTACTCAGTGAGTAACAAATATATATATGTAGCTGACAGTAAGAAATCCACAAAATACCACAATATGAAGCTACACTACAGTCCGAATCTCCTACGAACTAGCAACAATAATACAATACAGCTACCACAGAGTAATTCAACAAATACATATGCAATGCAATGCACATAACCGCTACGGCGTGTAGCCCGATCCAATTTAACGTCGACGACGCTCACTGGGGGTGTGTACAGACTCCGGAGGGGCTCCTACAGCCCAAGCGCAATACTGCTGCGGCGTGCAGCCCGATCCTCATATCAACCACTGCGGCGTGCAGCCCGATCCCATGCTCAGTCCACAATAAGCAATTAAGTCACAAAACAATTCATTTTCCTTAATTCCGGTTCTCAATTCATAATTTATGAAAAATACTTTAACTTTATTAAATTTGTAAAAGCCGGTGACTTAGCATTTCAAAAGTGTGATTTCAATTTCCAGGATTGAGATCAGTGATTTAAGCAATTATAGCTATCACATAAATATTGTCCTCTAAGGACGCTACAGATCGGCACAAGGCCCCAAACAAGGCTTACAGCCCACAAATATAGCAAATACAGTGTATTTCCAACACTAACAACATATTATTCATTTCCGGATGGACCAAGTCTTAATCCCCAATCACAATCAATCCCGCACCTGCCACGGTGTGCGAGCCACGCCTACTAGCGTCACAATGTGCTAAGCCGGGGTTTCGAACCCTCATGCTACCATATACACAAACTACTCACCTCTAGCCGGTCGTAGACTCGTTCGCGATGCCTTTTCCTTTGAATTTAGCTCCCTCGTGCGTGGAATCTAGTCAAACCACAATAATTATATCAAATACGGGTCAAATAAACATAACCCATTTTAATTTACATGAAATTCGCATAAATACACCAAGTTGGTAAAACCCGACTTTCGGTACGCTTCTCGAAAAATTACGAAAGTCACATATTCGGAACCCTCATCTCAATACGAGTCTAAGCATATCAATTTTACCAAATTCGGACTCCATTTGCTCATTCAAAACCTTGATTTTCTAAAGTTCAAGCCTAGGGTTAAATCTTCCATGAATCACCCCAAATTCTTCCATTTTCATGATATAATTGCATAATAATACCAATACTAATCATAGTTTAAGTCCATAGTTGCTTACCCGATGATTTCCCTTGAGTTTCTCTTCAAAATCGCCTAAATCGCCTCTAAAGCCGAGACCCAAATGTGTGAAATATTTCTAAAATTTTCTAACTTCTGATACACTTAACTCACTGCGATTTTCGCTTCTGCGATACATGGACCGCTTCTGCGGGTCCGCTTCTACGGAATGTTCCGCTTCCGCGACCAAGAGTCCGCTCCAGCGGACTCGCCTGTGCGATCCAACATCTGCTTCTGCGGATTTCCCCATCACGCCTCAAGACCGCTTCTGCGATCGACCTCTCGCACCAGCGAAGCCGCCCCTGCGGACCGGGCTCCGCTTCAGCGGTCGACTCCACTTCTGCGCCTCATGGTCCGCTCCTGCGGGGTCGCTCCTGCGCTCCCATTTCCGCAGGAGCAAAAACAACAGAAGCAGTGCACCAGTTCTGCAATTTTCCATATTTTCTCTCGTTTGGCTATCCGAAAACACCCCGAGGCCCCCGAGACCTCATTCAAACACACCAACACATCCTAATTCCTTATTCGAACTTGTTCCAATCATAAAAACACCATCCTAAACATCAAAATCACCAGTTACCCACGGATTCAAGCCTAAATTTCTTAAAACTTTCCGAATTACACATTCGATCAAAAACCCGATCAAACGACGCCCGAATGACCTGAAATTTTGCAGGCACATCCAAAATCACCTAACGGAGCTACTGCAACTGTCAGAATTCCATTCCGACTCCCGGATCAAAATCTCACCTACCGTTCGGATTTCGCCAAAATTCATCATTAGCCAATTCAAGCCTATTTCTACACCGGACCTCCGAATTGAATTCCGATTGTTCTCCTAAGTCATAAATGATCCCCTGGAATTAGTCGAATCATCAGAATCCGGTTCCGAGTACTCTAACTCAATAGTCAACTCTTGGTTGACTTCTCATATTCAAGCTTTCTTCAAACATGCTTTTTGTTTCATTTTCAATCAAAATCACTTCTAACTCACCCGATATATTCTAATACTGATTTAAAAGCATAATATATGTAAATTCAAGGTAACGGGGTGGAAATTCCCGTAACGACGGGCCGGGTCGTTACAAACAATTTGCGGAAAGAATTGAAATACAACTAAGTTTCACATAACAGATAAATATATAGCTGAAAAATGTCGCTCGGCATGCATAAGTAAAAATCTAAAACTCAGTGAATAAACAACTCTCAAAACCCGATAGTTACAAGTCACAGACTCTAAGGAAGTACTAAACGTCTATATACATCAACGTCTAAGAGAATAAAGAAAAGACAACATAGTAAGGATAAAGGGGGACTTTGAAGTCTACGAACGTTGGCAGATATACCTTGAAGTCTCCAAACTGCGGCCCAACACTTTAATATCGAGGCTGATAGGATGTACCTGGGTCTGCATAAAAATATGTGTAGAAGCCTAGTATGCGTACACCACAACGATATCTAGTAAATTCCAAGTCTAACCTCGATAGAGTAGTGACGGGGTCCGGTTAGAGCCATACTGGAATATAAGAAATAAGGCAAAAGATGAAATGATAAAAAGGAATGGGAAGTTAAGGAAACAGTAAGAATGTACGAAAAAGGAATAGTTTAGGAAAACAGGAAGAACATTATAACACGCAAGGAAAAGAACATCAATAACAACAATAATTATAGGGACAAAAACATATAATATATATATATAATAAAATAAAACTTATATAAATTTTATATATTTTTCGATATACATATATATATATATATATATATATATATATATATATATATATAATAAAATAAAACTTATATAAATTTTATATATTTTTCGATTATTAGATATAAATAGTTTCTGGTGCAGGCTAAATTGATAATACAAACTGGTTATTTATTTATTTCAATAATATGCCTAGAAGTGATCTTGACAACTCTATTTGTTTTCAAATTTTAACTTTTTTTTTTGAAAAAATCAACCAAAAATTTTAAAAGTAAAAGTTTCAACGTTATAATCTTAAATTTATCAGCTTTGTACTATTAGTGGGTGTTGGTTTATAAAATATTTTTGATAAGTAAATTAAAAAGATGTGGATGCCGAAACAACCTCCTAATTAATCTTGGACAGATTTTATCAGTGAGACTAAAAGTACTCCACTTTAGCATACTTAAGAAACTGATTATATGTTGTATTATATTCGAGGGTCCAAAATAGACGTGTCTTCAAAGTAAGGGACAATATTGGCCAAATACTTCATAGGAGGTATAATACTTACTGTTTAGAAAAAGTGGACAATTTTGGTCTTGAACTAACAGATTTATCAAAAACAATAGTTAACTTTAACACTAGAACCACGTGCAACTAACGTGACAGCTAAAACAAAAAAAAGAGAATAAAACACGTCGGGTTGTCGAAGAAACTCAGCGGAACAAAAAAAGAAATTCAACCGGATGGTTATGTCGGAACAAAGGGGTTCCACCGCCAACTCCGCCGAATTAAGCAAACTCTGAGCGACGACGAAACTAGTTGAGCCGCAATCCGCCGATTAAAGCTCCAGTAGAAATACTCAGCACCAATGACAACAACAACAACAACCCAGTGTATTCCCACAAAGTAGGGTTTGGGAAGGGTAATACGTACACATGTCTTACCCCTACCCGAAAGGGCAGAGAGGTTGTTTCCAATCGACCATCGGATCAAGTGAAAGGGAAGAGAAAGAGGAGAAAAAGAAAAGGAAAAACAAAAGAGCATTAGTGACTCTAGCAGAAAATGCATAAACAGATAACTACACATAAAACCGTAAATTAAAAGGCATGCAATAACACCTAACAGTAACTACCATAGGGAGCATGATACAAAATGCAAAACATCTATGGAGGGCCCTACCAAACCACACCTAGCCTCGGGAAAGAAGTACGAAAAGCTCTAGAAGCCCCTATCCTACAACCCTAATTCTAGACCTCCAGACTTCCCTATCAAGGGTCATGTCCTCAGAAATCTGCATTATTGCCATATCCTGCCTAATCACCTCTCCCCAATACTTCTTAGGCCTCCCCCTGCCTCGCCTCGTGCCAATCACTGCCAGCTGCTCACAACTCCTCACCGGGGCATCAAAGCTTCTCCTCCACACATGCCCGAACCACCTGAGCCTCACTTCCCGCATCTTCTCATCCACTTGGGCCACCCCAACCTTCTCCCCAATAACTTCATTCTTAATCTGATCTAACCTGGGGTGCCCGCACATCCACCTGAGCATCCTCATCTCCGCAACCTTCACTTTCTGAACATGAGAGTTCTTAACCAGCCAACACTCCGACCCATACAACATGGCAGGTCTAATCACAGCTCTATAAAACTTCCCCTTGATAAGATTAAGCAATGACACGGTGAAAAAAACTCGTAGAGGCGGTTTAAGACATACTGGGCATCTGCAAAACTGATGAAGACGGGTAAAAAATTGTGTCAATTTCAGTTTTGTATTTTTGTGCTTCTTACCATGTCATCGAAGCTTGAACAAAATCGAAAAAGTCCTTAGGCACCGGCACTTCGATGTTGCACCAGTGAAATTTTATTCTAGTTTATAGCTAGGCAAATAGGTATTCTTTTTCAGTTGGTTTTTTCAAAGTTTGATGAGAAATTTTAGAAATGATAGAAGATGGAATGCTAGATATTTCTCTTTTCTGATCTTTTTACAAACCAATGTCTACGTTATAGTACATCAGTAAAGGTAAATGTTGAAGTTAAGAATTATGAGTAGTAATTTTTTTTGTGAATACGAGACCAAATTCCATCCCAAGTATTTGTTAGTTGCAGAGAAATGAGAAGGCAGAATAGCCTAAATGACACTTATACTTGTGTTACTTTGTTATCCCGCTCCCTAAATTTAATGAAGTTTCATCTAGACACCTCTACTCGTTCAAAAGTAATATTTTAAACCCCTCTGACTATTGACCTAGCGTATGTGGCATTTGCTTTGCTGAGTTGGATAAAATGCGTGACTACACGCTTTAAGAAGCGAGTAAAAGTTGATGATTTTAATTTAAAATATCAAAAAATAAAAAGAAAAGAAAAAATAAAGGGGGATTAACACAGTGAAGCATTCAAAGTGAAAAATCCAGCCATCCAATCCAAAATGTGAACCGTGGAGATTATTCTCCATCCCAAGGCGCACTTTCCGTCCAATTTTCAGCCATTTCTACCGTCAAAATCACCAGCTCCGACCAAATGAAAAACTCCTGCGAGCTAGCAGTTATGATGCAAAAGGCTACAGGTCATCAATCCCCAAAAGAAAGGTACCAAAAGCTTCCTCATGATGATGAGAACACAATGGAACCATCAATTTTACATGGGTATCAACCAATAGAGCCAATTTTGCAATCGATGATCATCGACAATTCATCTTCTCCAAGTGCTCGACCAAATGGCTCCATCGTTTTTTAGCCAATTGAGAAGTTACAACCAATTGGAAACGACTCCACACATCCCAAAGATCATTTCTGCACAGTTGCAGATCCAACCAATGTGACAAGAAATCACCATGATCGCCGGAAAAGCTCAGAGCTTCACCATTTGGTCGGGGAAGGGGTTACAGATATAGTTAGTACCCAAAACCGATGCCAATCGCTTCCTGCATCTCAGGTGAATGTTCCCAATCCCTCAAACCAAATTTTACAGGGCTTGATCTCCTCGAATATTAAAAATGGTTGTTCTTGATACGAGTAAGCTTAGTGTTCAAGAAATAAAGAAGAGAATCAACTAGGTCTTGTTTCAAGTAGTTATTATTTTAAGTTGGGTCTTGTAATTGGATAAACTTTTATTCTAGAGAATGAATTTTGGGCATCTTTTATTATTAATCATCTCATAAATTCATGTCTGTTTAGCTCTATGTATTCATGATAATACTTGCCACAAAAAGATAAAAGAATAGCATGAAACGATGACCGAAAATTCAATGAAAGAAGACAAAGGAGAGATGGAGCAGAGAAGAGGATGAAAGAGAAATGGTCTGTATAAAATGAGGGAAATCAGGCTTGAATCAAGAAAACTCAGTCCCAGCTAATGGCTGATTTTTAGAGAGCGAAAGGCATGAATGTGTTTGTGATTTCTTTTTCAAAATTAGTTTTTCTGAATTAAAATAATGACATGAAATATTTATCTGACGTGGATAATACAGTGAGACGATTGAGGGACACACACGGTCAGAGGGGGTTTAAAATATTACTTTTGAACGAGTAGAGTTGTTTAGATGAAACTTCATTAACTTTGGGGACCGGCATGACAAAGTGATACAAGTATAAGTGTCATTTAGGCTATTATGCCAAATGATAAAGAGAATTTTTCATAAAGAGCATTCATAAAGACCTAATTAGCAATAAATAGAAACCATTTCTAATATTACATGATATAGGAATGTTTTACCGTATTCTATAATGTATTTAATGTATTAAACAAGTTGTATTTATTAATACAACATTAAGATCCGCCGCATAAATTGGGATTGACATAAATGACAAACTGTATTTAAGTGTATTAACCTGTATTTAGCATAAAAATAGCAGCGGGTAAGCGTAAATTTGGGCAATTTAAAAAATTTAAAAACGGAAAGATATCTACGAAAATTTGATTTCCCCTAATCGAGTTAACTAACTTAAAGAAAGAAAATCCATATGAAATCTGCTATCTTTTTTCCAGATTAACGAGAAAAATTGCAGAAAAATACTTGCAGTAAAAATTTTTTCCAGGAAAACAGAGGATTCTTACGTATACAATTTCCTGAAAAATACATATGGCTAGTTTAACAGTGTTGTTGCGACATTCAGGAAAGTGGAACAATGAGGGAGATTATGTCGACTTTTCAATTGAGGGAATACTTATTAAAGAGTTTGGTTCCTTCAAAGATCTTGTATGTTCAATTTCGAATCAACTGGGTTATTGATTTGAACTCAAATACCATTAAAATTAGATATAGTGTGGATGGAAATCGCATACCAATGGAAATACACAATGATATGGGATACAAAGTGTATGTAGAATTGAAAAAAGAGAATCGACAATTTGGGATGTATCCTCTTTGCATAACAACAACAGAGAAAGAAATTAGCGATGAAGCTGGTGTAAATCAAGGGGATATAGTGCAAATTGAAGAAGTACGTGAAAGTTATGATGTTGAAACAGATGATGCTATGGCTATAGAGCTAATCAAATCTGGAGAAACAATTGGAATTTTGGAACAAAACACGGATTTGATAATAACAAAGACTGATCAGAAGGAGGTTATTGCTGGACAAGTATACAAAGATAAGTCGACATTGAAAGAGGTGATGGAAAATTATGCTATAACTCAAAGGTTTCAATTTCGTGTTGATAGGTCTAATGCTGTCAGGTAATGTGTTTCATTAACTTAATTGTATTTATATGTATCCATATGTATTTGTAAGTAAAAATAAATAACAGAGGAACCATATATATCTGAAGCAGCATGAATTTCTCAATAATATGTATATGTATGTAGTTGTATTATATTGTATTTAGTCAGTTTTATAATATTGAAATATAATAGTATACAACATTACATATACACCGATATAATAGTATATAACACTACATATACACCGAGATGAATTTGTGATATATTCATAGAAATTTTAAAAGTCATAATGGTTAATGTTGTTTATGTATTTTTTTTTTCCAGCTATGCATAATTTGTAATTCTGAAAATTGTGATTGGAGGTTTAAGGCATCAAGTATTAATAAATCCGAATTATTCAAGGTGAGAGAATTCAATGACAACCATACATGTCCGTTGAAGGATAAAGTATACGAGCAACGGCAAGCTAGTAGTAGCCTGATAAGTGGTATTATAAGGCCAAAGCTAACAAATCATAAAAGGAAATACACTCCGAAGGACATTATTGATGATGTGAAATCAGATTTAGGTGTAAATGTTAGCTACATGTTGGCGTGGAGGGCAAAAGAAAAAGCAATCAATTTTATTAGAGGTGAACCGGCTGAATGATATCAAAAATTACCTGGATACTTATACACAATGGATAAGACATATCCTGGTTCTCACATTAGAATGGAAAAATCGGCAAAGAATGAATTCATGTACGTGTATATATCATTGTATGCATTTATAAGGGGGTTCGATCATTGTAGACCAATTATTGTAGTGGACGGGAGTCATCTGAAATCATACTACACCGGGACATTTGTTTCTGCAAGCACGTTAGATGGTGCAGGTAAATACATTTTTAATAATACAAATTTTGTTATTTTAAATTCTGTAATAACATATTTATGTATAAAAAATCATTTACAATTATATTTAACAGGTCATATATTGCCATTAGCATATGGTGTTATTGATTCAGAGAACGATGCTGCTTGGACGTGGTTCTTTGAACAATTCAAAATAGCATACGGTGTGAGAGAAAACATGTGCATTGTTTCTGATAGAAATGAGAGTATCATTAAGTCTATATCGAGAGTGTATCCAGATGTACCACATTTTGCTTGCATATGGCATCTGTGGAATAACGTTTACAAGAAATTCAAAAAGAGCCATTCCAAGTTGAGCAAAATATACTTCTCGATGGCAAAAGCATACACACAGTCTGAATTTGATAGTTTTATGGAGAAGATTGAAAAGGTAGATATTAGGGTGAAAGAATACTTAGAGTTAGCTGGATACGAAAAGTGGGCGAGGTTGTATGCACTTGTTAATAGGGGATGGACAATGACTTCAAATATAGCTGAGTCAATTAATGCAGCACTGGTTTCAGCAAGAGAATTGCCAATATATGACTTTTTAGAAGAAGTTAGAAAGATGTTTGGACGGTGGAATTGTAGTAACCGTAAAGAAGCTACACATACGTACAAGACCTTGGGGAAAAAGTACCAGGAGATGCTCGAGTTGAATAAGACAATGTGTACTCGTATGACTGTAAGCTTGTTGTTTAATGTCGTATTCCACATAAATAAATGTTAAAACTGTTAGCAGCATATATAGTTTGAAACTCTTCTGACATGCAATTTAATACACTAGAATACATGTGTATACATATGCTGCTAACAGTTGATTTTTAAAGTACTTGGATGAAGCAATTAAATATTAAAATATATATAATTTATTAATGTTTAATGTGTTTAAAATTATATTTTTTAATGTAGGTGGTACCTTCAACTGAATACTTATATACTGTCAACGATGGTGGGAGGTATTACACAGTATGCATGCTCGAGAGAAAATGTGTTTGTGGGAGGTTCCAAGTTGATGAATTGCGATGCCCACATGCATGGGCAGTATTGAAGAGCAAGTTTTTAATGCCAGATGATTATTGCTCCAACTATTACAAGCCAAGTACAATTGTAATGACATACGATGTGCCAATTTATCCGTTACCAGACAAAAATGATTGGAGTATACCAGAACATGTTGCAAATGAGGTTGTACTACCACCTAAATGGAAAAGACCTCCTGGAAGGCCAAAGAAGAAGCGCGACAAAACTTTAAGTGAATTGCCGTTGCCGAAAAATCAACATTCATGTAGCATATGTGGTCAAGTAGGACATAACAAGAGAACTTGTAGGAATGCGCCACGTAATAAATAAGTGTATCTGTACTCGAATGTATTGTTTACTCAATAATTTGTCTGAATGATATGTAGTAGAATTATTCATGATCATACGTATATGAGTGAAGTGTTTATGAGATTATATTAGTACTATACATATATTAGAACATGTGTGTTTATAATTGAATATTAATAAAATACAGATTTTGAATAAAACTTAATACATTTAAACAGTACATGAACACTGTTTGTTGAATTATATTAACTAACAGTTGAAATTACATGGCAATATACACTTAAATACAACTAGACAACAACTAAAACTTAAAAAGATGAGTAAAACTTAAAACAACTGGACAACACTCAAATATAAGTTATGAATACAACTTAATACAACAAAACATTAATTGTGAAAATAGGTGATGAATATAACTTAAAACAACTAGACAAAAGTTGAATATAACTTATGAATACACCTTAATACACTGTAGCATACCTTATGAATACAATTTAATACACCTAACCATAAGTTATGAGTATAAATGATGAATATAACTTAAAACAACTGGACAACAAGGAAGTTATGAGTATAAATGTTGTACCTTAGTCTACTATGATCTTAGTGTTAATTTCCTTTTTGGGAAGTACCTATCAGAAGAAAAAAAAAGTTCCCTTTGTGGGCAGTTACTGAATGGTTATGTTCAGTTGCCCAAGATTTGAACTTATGGTGTTTTACTTACTCCTGGCACAGGGAAGCTGCTAAGTTGACTAACATTGGTAAGTTACTGGAGCGCCGAGGAAAAGAGTTATTAGGATCAAGTTATAAGGATCCCGTTTCAAGCTTTTCTGATTTTCAAGAATTTTCAGTCTCAAACTTGAAGGTACTTTTATCTTTTTTCCTAACTCGCTTGCAGCTTTAGTTTCTTATTTGTGAATGAGTAAAATTGGATGCCTGTTCTCCTTTCTTATTTACTGGGAACTTTTCCTTATCAAAATATCTTTGTAGTTATACTGGAAGATCATATTGGAGGAAATGAATATTTCTTTCTCTCTTAGTCCTGAATGTATTTTGCGTGAAACTCCGTTGCACCCTGGTGGTCAGTGGCTTCCTGGATCACGTTTCAATCCTGCAAAGAATTGCTTGAGTTTGAACAGAAAGAGGAGTTTAAGTGACATAGTTGTGATAACTCGCAATGAAGGAGGTGACGAGGCACCTGTTACCAGATTGACTCTTAAGGAACTAAGATCAGCAGTATGGTATGATGGCTTTTGTTACTGTGCATTATAAATTGGAATATAACTTATGAATACAACTTAATACACTGGAGCATAACTTATGAATACAATTTAATACTCCTAACCATAAGTCATGAGTATAACTGATGAATATAACTTAAAACAACTGAATGACTGTTGATTATAACTTATGAATACACCTTAATACAATTGAACATAAAATATGAATACAACTTAATACACCTCAAATTAAAACTTATGAATACAAGTTAATAAGCACTGTATGTTAAGTATAACTGAGTAATCTAACTGATGAGTACAACAGTTGAATATAACTGTTGAATTTAACTTAATACACCTGAACATAACTTAAGAATACAACTTACTGCATCTGAACTTATAACAGTTGAATATAACTTAATAACAACTGTATATTACAGAATGAAACTGATATTAATGAAGGTAATATACAACTGAACCCAAAATGTGCAAAATGTACCTTAATTGCAGGTTATCATTCAAAACTAATACACGTTTCTGCTAATTAGTTAGTACACAGTAAACCCAAAGTAACTGGAACGAAACAAGTAAACTAGCATAAAACTATTCTAAAACTATCTATTTGTGTGCATCCAATTCAGATATTTGCCTTCCAATCTTTGAAGGTGCTTCACTTTCGCTTACTACACCAGCCTCTATCTTGCGTAAAGCATAATCCCATAACAAAGCACCATATCTTTGACGGAGAAGAGTTGCATCAAATGGTGTTTTTGTGTAATATCTCCAACAGTGCAAAGAAACTCCGCATAAGCTGCAACATGCACCCCACAATCCCTACAATAATTTGTGATTCAAAAAAGAGGATTAATTGAATAAAAAGAGTAAATATGTATATATAAAAAGTGATGATTGAATACTTACATGCTAGACACTTTTTGTTTTGGCAAATATGGAACAAACACAACTTGAAATGGTTCATTATGGTCTGGATTAGTGTTTGCCGGATATGAAGACGAGTCTATGCCTTGACTGTATATGTAAAAGCCACTAATTGACAAGTACATAGGCAGTAACTTGGCCAGCTTTCCAATCTCAAATATAACATAGGCATCATGTCCGGTGGATGTGTAAGAGTCATACACTCTAATACATCTTTCTTTGAAATTAACAACAACCAAAACCCAGTGAAGCTTGTCCTTCAAGTTGACAGGTATCAACACATTATCCACAGTATTTCAAGGTACATTAGTATGCATTCTGTATCCCTTAATGTACTCACAAACTACATCTTCTTGTTTGGCTACATTCGCATCGCTATCTGTATCTTCATACCTAGCATATATCTCATCTATTCTCGTCTTGAAGATGCAGTCAACTGTGGTATATGTGAAGCCCTTGTGCTGGTTGTACTTTCCCATTTTTCTCAAATAATAGAATATGACATCCATGTGCTAAAACCAAAAGAAAAGGAAAAGTTATAATTGAACACATGATTTGATACTTTTTTAATACATGTTTATTCGATATATATTTATTTAATGATATAGAACACTATAAACTAGAAAACAGAGGTAAAATAAAATAAAAAAATAGATGAAACCATAGTATAATACATGTTAATACATGTTAATACATACTGTTATATATGTATAATCCCAGAAAGTTGTTTATCAATAACTGTTTAGCAGCTAATAAGTACAAGATTAGCTAATGCATTATCATAAGGAGAAGCGGTTAAGCATTCAACTAGTAGCATTTGAATACAGATTAATACATGTTTATTCAATATAGACATGTATTAACTGATGAATATAACTTAAAACAACTGGACAACAGTTGAATATAATTTATGAATATATATTAATACACTGTAGCATACCTCTGTTTTCTAGTTTATACCTCTGTAACAACAATTGAATATAACTTATGAACACAATTTAATACACTGGAGCATAACTTATGAATACAATTTAATACTCCTAACCATAAGGTGATGAATATAACTTAAAACAACTAGACAACGGTTGAATATAACTTATGAATACACCTTAATACACTTAAAACAACTAGACAACAGTATTAGCTAATGCATTATCATAAGGAGAAGCAGTTAAGCATTCAACTAGTAGCATTTGCATACAGATTAATACATGGTTATTCATTATAGTTTTGACAGAAGGTAAAACCAGATTATTCTTGTAATGAAGACAGAATATATCAATAATGAAAAACTTACGCTGTCATCCCATAACTTCCCATCCATTGATAGAAGGTAAAACCAGTTTTTTGAAATAACTTGGTCAACACCAAAATCCATTGGAATGTGAAGGGTTGACTTGTTTTTCTTGTAATGGTCTTCAAGATTACCTCTGCAAGTATTGTATAACATTAGTTATTTATAGACATTAAAATATTGAAAAACATAACACAACAAATTATGGTAAACTCACTTCTGATCATGTCTTGATAGTAGACCATCACGAACCCATTTTACGTATTCTTGGATGAGCAACATAGGTTTAGGCCCCGTTATTGAATATTCCTCAAACGGGTGTCTTTGCTCAAATATTGGTGTCAATTTAACAGAGGAACATGCTGTACAAGTTGTTTTTAGTTATGAACTAATATAAATATTTCAATAACATTGAAAGTTTAATATTACGTATGAAAGAGCACTAACCTCCAGAGTCGAAGTTAGATTGGTAAGGCGAAGAGTTCCATCTACTTGGTCGCCTGTTCCTTTGGACTTGCACAGGTGTAACTTCATCCTTTAAAGCACTACTATGAACCACTATTCTAGTTTCGGGTATTTGACTGGGTAGAAACTTGTCGTCCAGTTCAAATTGTGAAACATAGAAGTCAGTGGTGGTAGATGGTATTTTGGATGGTTCATCCGGCTTGGAATTCTTCTTTTGTGATATATAAAGCCAAAAAATATACATGTTAATACAGTTAAATACATTATTATTATATGTAGAGCCAAAAGATATAAGTTCACATTTACCTCATGATTATCTCTGGCCTCACTGTGAATGCCACCATCATCTCTCCAAATGGGCTCGCTTGGCTGATTTTGTTGAAGATGGTGTGAAATCATCTTGAAGTTATCAGATATCAATGTTCTAAGAGAACTAAACTCCCCAACAACCTTAACAGTATAAAACAATTATAAGATTAATACAAAATATAACATTAAACTCTAATAAACAAATCTAAGAGAAAATACTTACATATTCTTTGAATTCATTAAAGTCTTTCCTCAAAGCAGATACTTCATCTTGCTTAACATCTAGGAGCTGATCGTCATTCCCACTTTTGTGTTGCATATCTGACACACCAACATGAGAAACTTTTTGATGATATACCCTTTCTCTTGTAGAAATCTTGGCCTTTTCCTTGAACTTCTTATTTGGTGATGTTGATGAAGGACCAACACTCTCAGAAAGCTTTCTCTTAGAACGCAAATTGGGTGTAGAAGAGAAGTCATCACTATCATCTTCTGTTTTGTGTGAATGAGCAACATTTTGTATTTTCTCATTATCTGTACACCCATGGGGAATCTGTAGTGCAGCAAGCTCTATTCCTTGAGGCTTAATGTAATTGAAAACAATCTGGAGAAAAGTAAAAGAATAAATTAAAATACAGTTCTATGTCCCTGTATTTAACTGTATGAATATAAAATGAGAGATATGTATTAATGTGTATATAACAGCTATGTGTATGAATGTATAACAGCAGAATATTGATAAAAATATAATAACTATTGTATATTACCTTGTTTCCAGTGTCACTGAACATTCCATTCATCAGATATGAAAAAGTTGGCGGATTTCCAGTTGTTCTCCAGTTGAGAATTCTTGGGACAACATCGCCAACACGAACAGCAATCTTGGAATCAACCAAAGAAGAACACTCGTAAAACCAGACTTGCATAGCTAGGGGCATCCCAGCTATCCTGTAATATTTCTTGACATTGTCCATCTTCTTGCTGATAGAATTTATCAACATATCAAATGCGCTAACACCCCAATGATATTCAGAATAACTCCCCGACTCTACTAAATCAAAATGCAACTTGGGAATAGAGGCAATGCTCTTCTCAGAGGAAAATATGAAGGTATGAATGAAATACAACAATGCGATCTTCAGTGCATCCTCGTCATTATCAATACCCCATGCCTTGTGTGACGACCCGGCTCATCGTCACGAGAATTACCACCCCGTTATGTTGTAAATACATGTTTTATGATTTTATATCAGTGTTAGAGTCTATCGGGTGAGTTAGGAGTGATTGGGATTGGAAATGAGGCATATAGCCTTTGTGAAGGAAACTTGAATAAGGAAAGTCAACCCGGAGTTGACTATTTGGTTAGAGGGCTCGGAATCGGATTCTGATGATTCGGTTAGTTCCGGGAGGTGATTTGTGACTTAGGGGAGCGATCGGAATTGAATTTGGAGGCCGGTGTAGAAATAGGCTTGAATTGGCTAAGGTTGAATTTTGGCGAAATCCGAACGGTAGGTGAGATTTTGATCCGGGAGTCGGAATGGAATTCCGACAGTTGAAGTAGCTTCGTTAGGTGATTTTGGATGTGCCTGCAAAATTTCAGGTCATTCGGACGTCGTTTGGTCGGGTTTTTGATCGAATGTGTAATTCGGAAAGTTTTAAGGAATTTAGGCTTGAATCCGTGTGTAATTGGTGATTTTGATGTTTAGGATGGTGTTTGTATGATTGGAACAAGTTCGTATCGTGTTTTGGAGTATGTTGGTGGTTTTTGTTGGGGTCCCGGGGGCCTCGGGTTGATTTCGGGGGTCCAAACGGACCATTTCTTGTATTTTTGAACTGCTGTTGGCTGCTGGTTTTGTTGCAGACGGATGCTCTATGCGATCGCATAGAGTAGATGCGATCGCATAGAAGGATGGAAGTGAGCCCCATAGTTGTTCTATGCGATCGCGTAATAGGAGATGCGATCGCATAGGTATGGAAACTGGCACTCTGCGATCGCAGGGTCACTTGTGCGATCGCATAGAAGAGATTGGAGGGGTGAGAAAAATGTGCTATGCGATCGCATAGCAAGGGGTGCGATCGCATAGGTTTGTCAGACGTGCATTGCGATCGCATAGCCGGTGTTGCGATCGCAGAGAAGAAAAGATGAGGCCTGGAAGGTTGTGCTATGCGATCGCGGGAGTGCATTGCGATCGCATAGAAGGGGAAATTGGCAGGAAAATTTAACTCTATGCGATCGCATAGGGTCATTGCGATCGCATAGAAGGATTGGTCTGGCAGTGAAATTAAAACCAGAACAGAACCAGTCGCGGGTTCATTAACCCAAAACGCCATTTTTGAGTTCTAGAGAGAGAAACTCACGTGAATTGCTGGTAATTCATCGGGGATTCGTTGGAGGTAAGTTTTGTGGCTTAATTACATCATTTTAACATGAAATCATTGGTTAAATTTCTGTAAATGGAAGATTAAAGGTGGGTTTGAGTCCTAGGCCTAAATTGAAGAAAAACACTGATTTGAGTGGCCAAATGGAGTCCAATTTTGGTAAATTTTATATGGCTAGACTCGTATCGAGATGAGGATTCCGAATATGTGACTTTTGTAATTTTTTGACAAGCGTACCGAAAGTCGGGTTTTGACAACTTTGGGAATTTCGATGTAAATTGAGTTATATTGATTGGGTGTCGTCCCATTGGCCTAATTTGTTGTATTTCTACTGTATTTGATCAGATTCTACGCGTGCGGAGCTTGATTCTCGTGGCGAGGGCATTGCGGAGTAGTCGTCGCGCCGTATTGAGGTGAGTAATAGATGTGGGTGATGACCAGCGGGTTCGAAACCCCGGTATACCACTTTGTGACGCTCTATAGCGGCGAGACACGCACACTCTTGAGAGTGCGGGGTCGATCGTGAACTGGAGACTATATATTAGTCCGACCTGTTGATACTATATTATTGGCTATTCTCGAGCCGTTGAACCCCCTTCTTGGGCGGTTGAGTATACTTGTGAGCCGTGAGCCAGTTATTGGATCCCGCGAGGATCGTTATTATTGTCTTATCATATAGACATGCTAGTTTACTACTAGTCCGCAACTATTTCTGTTATTATGCTAAATTCCAAATCTCTGGAACTTGATATTACTGTTTTCCAACTGAAAAATGATAAAAGAGTTTTCAAAAACTACTTTTGAGCCTACGAGGCTGTATCTGCATATTAGCTGACTAGTAGTGGATCGGGTTGTGCGCCGCAGCGAGATATATATGTTGGATCGGACTGCACGCCGCAGGAATATCTCTATGAGATGTGCTTGGGCCGTAGGAGCCCCTCCGGAGTCTGAACCCCCACAGTGAGCACGGGTACCCAAAATTGGAGTCGGGCTACGCGCCGTAGCGGTCATATCATGCATTGCATTGCATTTAGCTACATCTGCTAGCTGTTATGCTATTTATTGGTATTTGTTGGTACAGGTACAATGAATATTGATTCTATGACAGGGTAGCCGATTATAGTTTTACATAGTGCTTTATTGCGGATTTCTTATCTGCGCTGTCTTACCCTTGTTTATTAGCACTGAGTCTGGAAGTACTCATTTTACTCCCCGCACCTTGTGTGCAGATCCAGGTACCTCTCAGCAGACTTGATTCGGTAGCTACTTGGAGGCATTGTGCGGGATAGTCGAGGTAGCTGCAGCGTCCGCAGGACCTGACTCCCCTTCTAGCTGTCATTTCTTATTTGTTGTCTTTCCTTTCCGCACTGAGTTGTTGTAAACTTTATTACACTTATGTTCTTTAGAGGCTCATGACTCTTGACCCTTCGGTCTATGGGAGTTAGCATATTTTGGGACTTGGTTTCCCCGCTGTTGGTGTAAGTATTACTATTGTTTCATACTTTGAAATGCTTAAATGGGTTAAAGAGAGCTTCTAGCTCCGTTGTTGATATTGATTGGTCAGGCTGGCTTAGCAATGTGTTGGGCGCCATCACGACCGGATTTGGGGTCGTGACAAGTTGGTATCAAAGCCTAGGTTTACTAGGCCTCATGAGTCTTGAGCCGGTTAGTAGAGTCTTGTGGATCGGTACGGGGACGCCTGTACTTATCCTTAGGAGGCTGCGAACCTTTAGGAAAACTTCACTTTTCTTGAACTCTATCGTGCGATCTTGTTGTTCTGAGAACTGAACTTCTATATTCTATTCTCTCGCAGATGGCGAGAACGCGAGCATCGGGACGAGGTGGACGACCTCCATTGCCACCTGTTAGAGGCCGTGGGCGCGGTCGTGCTAGAGTTAGAGGTAGGGCGGCTAAGGCAGTGCCAGCTGACCCGCCCATTGTACCAGTTCAGGAGCAGCCCCTAGTGGTTGATGCTCCGGCAGCCCCAGTTCAGGGCCGGACTATATCTATTGCTATTCCCGGTCTTCGGGAGACTCTTGCTCGGATATTATCGGCGTGTTCCGGCTTGGCTCGGGTAGTTTCGGGCTACCGCTACGGTAGCGACATCTCGGTCAGGGGGTGGTCGCGGACCCCCGCAGCTCGCACACCGATCCGGTTATTCGGGGACTTCGCACGCCGCAGGTCGTCCCCGCTCGGGTTTTTGCACCGGTTATTCCTCCAGCTGCACCGGCTCCAGCTCCAGAGAGCATATGGTTTAGGTTATGCCCGAGGACGAGCAACGTCGTCTCGAGAGATTTGGCAGACTTCGACCACCCCATTTCGGTGGCGTCGAGGGCGAGGATGCCCAGTGGTTTCTTGGATAAGTGTCGAAAGATGCCGTGTACGGCCGGTATTCTCGAGTCCGAGCGGAGTTTCATTTACTACATTTCAGTTCACTAGTCCCGCATTTGATTGGTGGGAGGAGTTTGAGAGGCGTAGGCCTCCGGGAGCAACACCTCTTACATGGCAGCAGCTTCTCACTCTCTTTCTAGAGAAATATGTACCTCGGTCTCGTCGCGAGGAGCCTACGTCGCCGCTCGAGTGGTTGATTCGAGGCGACATGTTCCGTGACCCGCGATGAGCTTAGATTCACTCGCTTGGCTAGGCATGCCACATGGATGATCCCCACCGATAGGGAGAGGATCGGAGGTTCATTGATGGCCTCAACTACTCTATCCGCATTCTTATGACCAGCGAGAGAGTTTTGTCATCATCGTTTGAGCAGGTTGCCGATATGGCACGCTCCATCGAGGCGGATCGTCGCCGAGAGAGAGAGGAGCGGGAGGCCAAGAGGCCTCGTGGTTCTGGCAGTTTCAGTGGTGCTCCATCTAGAGGGCATTCCCAGCAGAGCGGAGGTCGCTCATCTAGACCTTCTCATTCAGGCCGCCCAGAGCAGAGCAGAGGTTCTTATGGTCGTGGTCGACAGGGGTTGCAGCAGGGTCAGTTATCGCTTAGTGCCCTTCCAGCCCAGGGTGCAGCACCTATTTCTTCAGCCCAGGGTTCTTCTGCGGCGAGGGGTTCCCTTCAGTCCCTTTCTCGAGCACCAGGTGCATGTTATGAGTGTGGTGAGTTTGGCCACATGAGGAGGCAGTGCCCTCGACTCCGAAGGGACAGGACTCAGCAGAGGGATCAGCCCTCATCTATGCACTTCCTGACAGGCGTGATGCAGTTGCCTCCGATGCAGTGATTACAAGTATCATTTCTGTCTGTCACAGAGATGCCTCTGTTCTATTTGATCCAGGATCCACATATTCTTACGTGTCCTCTTATTTTGCACATTATTTGGGTGCGACTCGTGGTAGTCTTGATTTGCTTGTTCATGTATCCACCCCCGTGGGTGATACGATTGTTGTGGATCATGTCTATAGATCCTGTGTTATATCTATTGGGGGTCTGGAGACCCAGGCAGATTTGTTATTGTTGGGGATGGTGGACTTTGATGTTATATTGGGTATGGACCGGTTGTCTCCGTATCATGCTATATTGGACTGTCATGCTAAGACAGTTACGTTGGCCATTCCTGGTATTTCTCAGATCGAGTGGCGGGATTCGACTGATTTCGTCCCTAGTCGTGTTATTTCGTTCTTAAAGGCTCGGAAGATGGTTGAAAAAGGGTGTTTATCGTACTTAGCTTTTGTGAGAGATGTGGAAGCTGAGTCTCCTAGCATTAATTTTGTACCTGTTGTGAGGGACTTCCCAGATGTATTCCCCTCAGACCTGCCGGGCATGCCGCCGGACAGGGATATTGATTTTGGCATTGACTTGGTGCGGGCACTCAGCCTATATCTGTTCCTCCTTATCGGATGGCACCAGCTGAGTTGAAAGAACTGAAAGAGCAGCTTCAAGAGCTTCTGGATAAGGGTTTCATCCGTCCTAGTGTGTCCCCGTGGGGTGTGCCGGTATTATTTGTTAAAAAGAAAGATGGTTCCATGCGAATGTGTATTGATTATAGGCAATTGAACAAAGTGACAGTGAAGAACAAGTACCCTCTACCGCGCATAGATGATTTGTTTGATCAGTTACAGAGTGCGAGGGTGTTTTCTAAGATCGATCTTCGTTCAGGCTATCATCAGCTGAAGATCAGGGACTCGGATATTATGAAGACTGCATTCAGGACCCGATATGGTCATTATGAGTTTCTTGTGATGTCTTTTGGGCTGACCAACGCCCCAGCAGCATTTATGCATCTGATGAATAGTGTGTTCAGGCCTTATTTGGATTCATTTGTGATCGTGTTCATTGATGACATTCTCGTCTACTCCCGTAGTCAGGAGGAGCATGCTCAGCATTTGAGTATTGTGTTGCAGAGATTGAGGGAGGAGAAGCTATATGCTAAATTCTCCAAGTGCGAGTTTTGGCTCGAATCCGTGGCATTTCTGGGACATGTGGTGTCTCGTGATGGTATTCAGGTTGATCAGAAAAAGATAGAGGCGGTGCAGAGTTGGCCTAGACCGACCTCAGCTACAGAGATCAGGAGTTTTCTTGGTTTGGCGGGATATTATCGTCGGTTTGTTCGGGGATTTTCATCCATTGCTTCTTCATTGACTAAATTGACCCAGAAGGGTGCACCATTCGTGTGGTCGGATGAGTGCGAGCAGAGCTTTCAGAAGCTCAAGACAGCTTTGACCACAGCTCCAGTATTAGTACTGCCATCAGCTTCAGGTTCATATACCGTTTATTGTGATGCCTCGAGTGGGGATAGGTTGTGTGTTGATGCAGGAAGGAAAGGTAATTGCTTATGCTTCTCGGCAGTTGAAGCCGCATGAGAAGAACTATCCTGTTCATGACTCGGAGCTAGCCGCCATTGTTCATGCATTGAAGATTTGGAGGCACTATTTGTGCGGCGTGTCTTGTAAGGTGTATACCGACCATCGTAGTCTCCAGCACTTGTTCAAACAGAAAGACCTTAATTTGAGACAGCGGAGATGGCTGGAGTTGCTGAAGGATTATGACATTACTATATTATATCATCCGGGGAAGGCCAATGTGGTGGCCGATGCTTTAAGCCGGAAGGCGGTCAGTATGGGGAGCTTGGCATATATTCCAGTTGAGGAGAGGCCATTTGCTTATGATGTACAGGTGCTAGCCAATCGGCTAGTGAGGTTAGATATTTCGGAGCCCAGCAGGGTATTGGCTTGTGTTATATCTCGGTCATCTCTATATGATCGTATTCGTGAGTGCCAGTATGATGATCCACATTTGGCTGTCCTTAGGGACAGAGTTCATCATGATGATGCTAGAGATGTCACCATTGATAGTGACGGCGTATTGAGGATGCAGGGTCGGATATGCGTGCCCAATGTTGATGGCCTTCGTGAGTTGATTCTGGAGGAGGCCCATAGCTCGCGGTATTCTATCCATCCAGGAGCCGCTAAGATGTATCAAGATTTGAAACAGCACTATTGGTGGAGAAAGATGAAAATGGACATTGTCAGACATGTAGCACGGTGCCTCAACTGTCAGCAGGTTAAGTACGAGCATCAGAGGCCCGGTGGTGTATTTCAGCGCATTGTTATTCCTGAGTGGAAACGGGAGAGGATCACTATGGACTTTGTTACTGGACTCCCTCGGACGGCGAGGAAGTTTGATTCTGTATGGGTGATTGTGGATAGACTGACCAAGTCAGCTCACTTCATTCCAGTTAGTACTACCTACTCATCGGAGCGGCTAGCAGCGATCTTTATTCGGGAGATTGTCCGGTTGCATGGGATCCTAGTGTCTATCATATCCGACAGGGGCACTCAGTTCACTTCTCAGTTTTGGAGAGCATTTCAGTAGGAGATGGGTACGCGGGTTGAGTTGAGCACCGCATTTCATCCCCAGACAGACGAGCAGTCTGAGCGCACTATTCAGATCGTGGAGGACATGTTGCGAGCATGCATGATTGACTTTGGTGGTTCGTGGGATGAGTTCTTGACACTTGCTGAGTTTGCCTAAAACAACAGTTATCGGTCGAGTATTCGGATGGCCCCGTATGAGGCATTGTATGGCAGACGGTGTAGATCCCCCGTGAGGATGGTTTGAGCCTGGTGAGGTTAGATTGATAGGGACCGAGTTAGTCCAGGATGCTCTGGATAGAGCAAAGTTGATCCAGGAGAGGCTTCGTACAACACAGTCTCGTTAGAAGAGTTATGCGGACCGTAGAGTTCGAGAGTTGTCTTTCATGGTTGGTGACAGAGTATTGTTGAAGATTTCACCTATGAACGGTGTCATGAGGTTTGGGAAGAAAGGAAAGTTGAGTCCCAGGTACATTGGCCCTTTTGAGATACTTAGGAGAGTTGGAGAGGTGGCATATGAGTTGGCCTTGCCGCCCAGATTATCCAACGTTCATCCAGTATTCCATGTGTCTATGCTCCGGAAGTACATTGTAGATCTGTCTCATATATTAGACTTCAGTACCATTCAACTTGATGGTGATTTATCCTATATGATGTGGAGCCTATTGCTATTTTGGGTCGTCAGGTGAGAAAATTGAGGTCTAAGGAGATTGCATCAGTTAAGGTTCGGTGGAGAGGTCGACCCGTGGAGGAGGCCACTTGGGAGGTCGAGCGGGAGATGCGGAGCAGATATCCTCACTTGTTTGAGACCTCAGGTATGTTTCTGACCCGCTCGAGGACGAGCGTTTGCTTAAGAGGGGGAGAATGTGACGACCCGGCTCATCGTCACGAGAATTACCACCCCGTTATGTTGTAAATACATGTTTTATGATTTTATATCAGTGTTAGAGTCTATCGGGTGAGTTAGGAGTGATTGGGATTGGAAATGAGGCATATAGCCTTCGTGAAGGAAACTTGAATAAGGAAAGTCAACCCGGAGTTGACTATTTAGCTAGAGGGCTCGGAATCGGATTCTGATGATTCGGTTAGTTCCGGGAGGTGATTTGTGACTTAGGGGAGCAATCGGAATTGAATTTGGAGGTCCGGTGTAGAAATAGGCTTGAATTGGCTAAGGCTGAATTTTGGCGAAATCCGAACGGTAGGTGAGATTTTGATCCGGGGTCGGAATGGAATTCCGACAATTGCAGTAGCTCCATTAGGTGATTTTGGATGTGCCCGCAAAATTTCAGGTCATTCGGACATCGTTTAGTCGGGTTTTGATTGATTGTGTAATTCGGAATGTTTTAAGGAATTTAGGCTTGAATCCGTGTGTAATTGGTGATTTTGATGTTTAGGAGGGTGTTTTTATGATTAGAACAAGTTTTAAACGTGTTATGGAGTATGTTGGTGGTTTTCGTTGGGGGTCCCGGGGGCCTCGGGTTGATTTCGGGGGTCCAAACGGACCATTTCTTGTATTTTTGAACCGTTGTTGGCTGCTGGTTTTGTTGCAGACGGATGCTCTATGCGATCGCATAGAGTAGATGCGATCGCATAGAAGGATGGAAGTGATCCCCATAGTTGTTCTATGCGATCACGTAATAGGAGATGCGATCGCATAGGTATGGAAACTGGCACTCTGCGATCGCAGGGTCACTTGTGCGATCGCATAGAAGAGATTGGAGGGGTGAGAAAAATGTGCTATGCGATCGCATAGCAAGGGGCGCGATCGCATAGGTTTGTCAGACTGTGCATTGCGATCGCATAGCCAGTGTTGCGATCGCAGAGAAGAAAAGATGAGGCCTGGAAGGTTGTGCTATGCGATCGCGGGAGTGCATTGCGATCGCATAGAGGGGGAAATCGGCAGGAAAATTTAACTCTATGCGATCGCATAGGGTCATTGCGATCGCATAAAAGGATTGGTCTGGCAGTGAAATTAAAACCAGAACAGAACCAATCGCGGGTTCATTAACCCAAAACGCCATTTTTGAGTTCTAGGAGAGAGAAACTCACGTGAATTGCTGGTAATTCATCGGAGATTCGTTGGAGGTAAGTTTTGTGGCTTAATTACATCATTTTAACATGAAATCATTGGTTAAATTTCTGTAAATGGAAGATTAAAGGTGGGTTTGAGTCCTAGGCCTAAATTGAAGAAAAATACTGATTTGAGTGGCCAAATGGAGTCCAATTTTGGTAAATTTTATATGGCTAGACTCGTATCGAGATGAGGATTCCGAATATGTGACTTTTGTAATTTTTTGACAAGCGTACCGAAAGTCGGGTATTGACAACTTTGGGAATTTCGATGTAAATTGAGTTATATTGATTGGGTGTCGTCCCATTGGCCTAATTTGTTGTATTTCTACCGTATTTGATCAGATTCTACGCGTGCGGAGCTTGATTCTCGTGGCAAGGGCATTGCGGAGTAGTCGTCGCGCCGTATTGAGGTGAGTAATAGATGTGGGTGATGACCAGCGGGTTCGAAACCCCGTATACCACTTTGTGACACTGTATAGCGGCGAGACACGCACACTCTTGAGAGTGCGGGGTCGACAAGCGTACCGAAAGTCGGGTTTTGACAACTTTGGGAATTTTGAGCTACTCTTGAGCCGTTGAACCCCCTTCTCGGGCGGTCGAGTATACTTGTGGGCCATGAGCCAGTTATTGGATCCCGCGAGGATCGTTATCATTGTCTTATCATATAGACATGCTAGTTTACTACTAGTCCGCAGCTATTTTTGGTTATCATGCCAATTCCAATCTCTGGAACTTGACATTACTGTTTTCCAACTGAAAAATGATAAAAGAGTTTTCAAAAACTATTTTTGAGCCTGCGAGGCTGTATCTGCATATTAGCTGACTAGTAGTGGATCGGGCTGCGCGCCGCAGCGAGATATATATGTTGGATCGGGCTGCACGCCGCAGTAAATCTCTATGAGATGTGCTTGGGCTGTAGGAGCCCCTCCGGAGTCTGAACCCCCACAGTGAGCACGGGTACCCAAAATTGGAGTCGGGCTACGCGCCGTAGCGGTCATATCATGCATTGCATTGCATTTAGCTACATCTGCTAGCTGTTATGCTATTTATTGGTATTTGTTGGTACAGGTACAGTGAATATTGATTCTATAACAGGGTAGCTGATTATAGTTTTACATAGTGCTTTATTGCGGATTTCTTATCCGCGCTGTCTTACCCTTGTTTATTACCACTGAGTCTGGCAGTACTTATTTTACTCCCTGCACCTTGTGTGCAGATCCAGGTACCTCTCAGCAGACTTGATTCGGTAGCTACTTGGAGGCATTGTGCGGGATAGTCGAGGTAGCTGCAGCGTCCGCAGGACCTGACTCCCCTTCTAGCTGTCATTTCTTATCTTGTTGTCTTTCCTTTCCGCACTGAGTTTGTTATAAACTTTATTACACTTATGTTCTTTAGAGGCTCATGACTCTTGACCCTTCGGTCTATGGGAGTTAGCATATTTTGGGACTTGGTTTCCCCGCTGTTGGTGTAAGTATTACTATTGTTTCATACTTTGAAATGCTTAAATGGGTTAAAGAGAGCTTCTAGCTCCGTTGTTGATATTGATTGGTCAGGCTGGCTTAGCAATGTGCTGGGCGCCATCACGACCGGATTTGGGGTCGTGACACCTTGTTGTTGAAGCATTCAATCAGATTTTTCTTCTTGACTATATTAGCACCACCAAAATATTTCACAACAAGCCTGTTAGGAATACTTTCACCGAACACAAAATCTACATCTTCGCCTACACATTTTAATCCAGTGACGATAGCAAACTCCCTTAATGTGAAGTGCAACTCAATACCATTTACATATAATCCAAATACATTGCTTGGGGTTCCGTTTAACTGTAGAGACATGAAGCATCTAAACAGTTGATGTTGAACATCACATCGCTTCATCTGAAGGAATGGCCCAAAGACAATATGACTGAACTGTTGGTACTGTTCGGGAGTAAGTTTGTCTTTTAGGTGGGATACTATCTCAGTATTGGTATAACTACTAATATGGGGTGCTAATCTTGGCTAGTTCTTAACAAACAAATCTAATCCATGTAATTAACAATAAAAAGATATAAGTTAATACATATAAATACACTACTAGTATATGTTGTATACAACAACTCATAAGTCCATTTATATAAGATGAATACATTTAAATACATATGCATACAAGTATTATTACTACTGGAATAACACTTCGAATTGGAAAAAACTTCGCTATGCATACTGGGAATAACACAGATTACAGGAAACATTAATTAGTACAAGTGCATACAAATACATATGAATACAATTTCATGATCAGAACATCAAAATGAATAATTTTGGAAAAAACTAATAAAATCGATAAATAGCTATGCATAGTGGAATAAACAGTTGCTAAGACACGATGTATGAATCAAAAAAACCCAATTATACATATGAATACAATCAAACACTTGAAACTTCAAATATAAAAATTTATAATAAAATAGCCGAAATCGATAACTGTATATTCAACATAGGTATTACCTTTTTGTTTCTTGCAGTTTTTATAGGGGTTTTCCTTTTTGACCCAATTTGATTTTTGGTTTCTTTTGGAGATTTATCAACTTGAACTTCTTTAGACTTGTCACGTTGTGATTTACTCCTCTTTTCAACAAATTTTGAAGCCGAAACATCCCCAAAATCAGACTCGGATTGTGTCAATTGCAACGAGAAAGATGGCCCATCAAAATTTAGAATTTTGGTGGGTACACCTCTTGGTAATCTCTTAGATGGCGTTGCATGTGTCATTATAGAAGAATCCTGTTGATTGATAACGAAATTAATATAATAACAAGAAAAACAATTGACGAAAAAAAGAAAAATTGTTGACAATGGAGGATGTCAACAATGGCGGAAAGCAACAATGGAGGAAAGGAACAAATACACAAATATACCTGTTAATACTTGTATTTCTATAGGAATTGGATGAAGAAACTTAATCCCTCGACAATGGGAGAAGATTGGGTGTCGGATGAATCGAGAGAAGAGAAGAAGAGTATTAGGGCAATGAGAGTGATTTGAGAGATACAGTATAACTGGGAAATTTTAAGAAAACATGTATTAAGATGAAAGAGAAAAGAAAATTTTACGGGGGAGTTATACTAGATTGAGAAAATTATGGCTTAAATATAGGAAATAATATAATTTTGATTTTTTGCTACAAAAATAGAAAAGGTTATTATATTATGTAAATTTTTGAAAAGGTATTTATATGTTATAATTAGGTCTTAACCTATTCTATGCTATGTAAAATTTCCAATGATAAAAGTAAGTGGAAACTAGTATCTCACGTGAGTTACACGTGGGATCAAATGTTATTTTAGAAAATCTGTTAGTTTTAGGGTTCAAATACCAAAATTATCCACTTTTTCTAAACAGCAAGGACTATATCAAGGACCAAGATAAATCAACATTTTGATCATTTTCTCTTTCAGTTCAGCGAGGCGGGAATTTTCACAGGCCCAGAGAGAGAGAAAAAATCAAATGCAATCGAAAATCAGCAGCTTCTTCAAGCCCTCTTCTTCTTCTACTGCAGACCCATCCCAATGTTGCAGTGATATGTTTGATTATGGAAGGTTACCGCCAGAAATTGTTGTTACTTATCAGCGCAGACCTCAAAATTCAATTGGGTATTCCTTTTTTTCTACTATTGAATCTTGAAGTTTCTGTCCTCAAAAATCTGATATTGGAATTTTTCTTAATCCAATTTTCTATTTCCCTGTATATTTTCTACTTTTGCTTTTTGGACTTTTTTCATATTACCCAATTCTTTTCAGATTTACCTAATTACTAGCTGTATAACCCAGTTTTTTTTCTGCTTCTATGAGAGCTTGATTGGATATTACCTTACCAGTAAAACTAGAATCTTTGAATCTCAACATATAATACTGGTGTATTATATGGCTTTCGTTCAGTTTTTCGAGTTGGATTCTTAACAGCCTTCGCTTCAGCACTCTGTTTATTTTTTATTTATTTGAGGTAGTAATCAATTAGTGTGTGCTGAAAGGAAAAATAAAAGAATGAGAGCAAATTGTAGTAAAGGGAAGAAATTTTGAGAAAGTCAAACAGGAAAGGGAAACGTATGTTAAAAGGAAGGAGCTAAAGAGAGGTAAAAGGAAAATGGAATAAATTGATAAATAAGTGAGAAAACGCATATATTGGTTCATCATCTCTGTCGTCTACTAACAACTACCTTGTTTGTTGTTTGAAACTAGCCTTCTCTCTTTTGTAAGGCACAGATAAGGGGAAACAATTTAAGGACAGTTTCTTATCATCACACCATTAAACTATTCATAATGCTTTTAAGTACAAAAGTATGATCGTTACAGTCTTTCGTAAATCATTTTCTTAATTTTCTTAAACAAATAGGTTTTCTGCCAAAATTATGTGCTTGGAAAAAAATTACATCTCAGAGTTGTTACTACCTAACATTGATGACCATTTTTATTTCCCCTTCAAGTTCTTTGCTAATGCTAAGCTCATTTTGCAGTGAAATCAATGGTGCATCAACTGGTGAAGCATCCAAGGAAATAGTTTTGGAGAAATTTGCACCAGACCTGGGGGTGGCAAAGTCTGGGAAAGTTTTGAATAAGAAGAGAAAGTACGCGCAATTTTATTTGGAACTGGGTCAGTCTGATTTTTTATTGCACACTTGTACTGTCTGTGGCGTCAAGTATGCTAGAGGTGATGAAGGGGATGAAAAGTTTCATAAGACGTTTCACAAGAATTATACGCATGGTATTCCATTTAAGGTAATTCAGCAACAGAGTATGTTATTTCAAATTTTTGTAAAATTATTAAATGATTAAAGTTCTATCCTACTGGGATTTGATAAAATGTCCAGGGTTGGCGGAATGAAAGAGTTTTTCGAAGTCCTCCACTTGAAATTGGACGAATTATATTGGTGCTGGACGATGACCCTCCTCCTCAGAGAAACAAGGTTTTCAGATACTATTTGGTTATACATGAAGCACTGTATTTTCACTTCCACGATTGATATTTCTCTAGTTAATCATGTTAAACATAGCGTTCATAGACTTAAAGAGAGTGTGTTGTTGGTAGGTGCAGGAAGTTGTGAAGATGATGGAGATGGAACTTGGAGAAGGGTGGATATATCATCAGCTATGCAAGGTTCCATTCTCTTGCAATTATAAGAAACTTATTGTCATAGAAAGTAAACTTCATTGTTCAAAGTTATTCTCTAATCAATATTAAATTTCAACTGTCAAGCTTCTACTTATATTTTTTTATAATTTGAGTTGTAAGTAACTTGAGCTCAATGAAACTTCTTAATCGTCCTATGACGTTGAATGGTTGTCCTCATTTTACCGACTAATTTTTATGAAGAATTCTCCCTTCATGTGGTGGTTATGTGAGAGGTCTAGCTATGTGAATGAAACTCTGAAACATTTCTCCTGTTAACAGGTTTATCTGTTTATATCTTCTCAACGAATATCTGGATGTCTGGTGACAGAGCCCATAAAAAAGGCGTATAAGATTCTCTCAAGATCAGAAGGCAGCAGGTGTAAGGTTTTACCTGAGAAGGAAGCAAGACGGACTTCAACCACACTCCAATTTGGGGGAGTGAGTTTCCAAAGGGAAATTGTAAGACTAAATCAATCAACCAAAAGCCATGAAGAGTCTGATAGTGGAGTAATCTTGTGTGAGAAGGAAGCTGTATCTGCTTTATGTGGCATTAGAGCCATTTGGGTCAGTCCCTCCAACAGAAGAAAACATATTGCCAGCTATTTGCTGGATGCTGCTAGGTAATGCCATTCACTTTCTCAGAATTGTTATGGTTCCTTGAAATTTTTTTAGTGAAAATATATTGCATGCTTAATGAACTGACAGAAGTTAAATTTTCGGGGTTCAAACTAGTAATTGCTCCTTAGTTTGAATTGGAAACAAAAAAAATTCATGTCTGAGAAAAACGAGTGCACTGGAACAGGAAGCAAGGCGACAATTACTGATAAACCAAATTTAATTTCAATAGAGTAAGGGTCTGATGCTCTCTGACAAGTGTCTTTGTGAACTTGTTGCTGCATTCTTCTTCGCTTGCACTTGATAATTTATGAAAGGGGTCCTGGTATGCAAGTATTCACAAGGTCAGAGTGGTGTACTCCATCAATGTAGTATGAGAAGATCCTACCACAGTGTACTCTGTCTATGTTGCAGAAACAGAATGGTGTACTGCTCAATGATGGAGTCGCTTGGTTGGTATTGCTTTTCAAGATGAAGAGCTGTCCTCCAGCTTCATAAAGTTTGCCAGAGACTTCTACTTTCCCGGTACAATTGCAGTTTCAGACATAACAATCTCTAAAAGTGGATATGGCGCAGTGATTGCAGCATTGGCATACAAAGTACCTCTAGTTTTTCCATGCAGTAGTTATTTTGATAAGGAAATTGTTCTGAGGAATATAGCTGAGTGCTATCAAGGTGGTTTAGAGATGATTAAGATGGTTTTGCCCACTACTTCCTAGATTCAACGTGCAACAGTTTCAAATTCATGCTATTATAAAGGTGTCAATGGTGATAAAGTCGCTGTTACGGGCAAGGATAATGCTTTACTCAAGCCTACTGAAGAACAGTGGATACAAAAGCAAACGTCCATAGATATCAGTTTCAAAGGAGTTCTGGGATTCTTGGGGTGGTATTTACTTGCATAACTCGAAGTTGGTTCTTGAATTCAATTGCCAAATGATAATGTCTTTAATATCTGCAGTCATACAGAAGAAACTGAAAACTTTGTTGTTGAGCATCACTGGTCTCTACTCTTTTTGTCTTTTGAAGAGTTTGGCTAAGATACATTCCACAAGTGATAGGAAAATGAATGTGATAAGACAACGAATTATTCGAACTCCATGGCCTGGTCTGGTCAGTACCTAGCTGGGCCTCTTTTGTTCCATTAAAATTTAGGATACGACACTATGTAAAATACTATCCTCATGATTGCCCCCCAGGGTTTTGGTCTAGTGGTAAGAGTGTAGCGTGTGATTTGAGGATTAGGCGCATGTCACGGGTTTGAGCCTGGTTTTTGAGTAGAGAAGGGTTAGTGCCAGTCCCATTATTCATCGGACCGTGCACTATTGGCCCTCTAAATTTCTCTGTCATCAAAAAAATATAAAATAGAAACATATTGCCCTCATATTAGACTATGCCCCTGAGATTTGATAAAAGAAAGATGCATTAGCGGTTAATACGTTGTAATTGGATTAGTTATAATGTATATGTCATAACGAAATGACCAAGGAAAGAAAGAAGAGCACATCAAAATGAAAGATTGGATGTTGCTTAGTAGATGCTCACACACAGAGTTCATCGTTGAAGCATTAGATGTGCTTCTATTTAGCAAATAGAGATTGTCCAACCGTGCTCTCTGCAAAATAGTTATTACATTATAAATTTGGTCAAATTATTTACTTGAAGTTGGTAAAATGGGTAATAACTATTTTCTTTAAATTAAACTCCTTGTTTAAAGCTCTGCATAGATTTGGATTGCTTATGTTTCATTTAGTCTGAATTTCCTTCTCATTCTTCAATGCAGGGGAACCTTTTGCAAGGATTTAGTTCTTAAACGCTCAGACTTAGCCTATTCTCAGCCAACCTCAGTTGGAAGGGCCTTCATATCCAGTTATACAAGCAGTGACTCTTTCTTTGTTTATACAACTTCTGATCTGTAGTAAGGGTTTAAGAAATAGCATGTTGATTTTTTTATGCCAAGCATATTTCAGTTAGCCTAGTAATTTACTGGATAATCCATCTATGTTCACGTGTGGAAACTTATTGATTTCTTTGTTTTGACTAGAGCTGACAAAGCTATTCTTTCCCAATATATTGCATGGTCAAGGTAAGAGTCTGGCCAAGCTCTATTACAGGTGTAGACTGAGTCTAGTCTGTAATAATCTTCTTGCTCTCAGCAGTTGGTTGTATATCTTTAACTCGAAGTCATTTTCTTGTCTCCATGCGAGAATCAGTTTTCTCTACGTTAAATGCTTCTTTGAATTTCACAGGTTCATTCATTTCTCTATTCAGTTTGCTTTCAACTGTGTTGCACGTCAAATGTCTCGTCTCGTCCAGTGCGTTAATGTAAAAGAGGTGGTTGAACTAATATAGATGACCATCGCATGCTAAACTGGGAGAGCATAGTGGACTTTGGCAGTCAATGTTTGTGGTTTGATCTGCCATATGTAGTATGCCTCTGATTTCGAAGAGATACCAGGAATGAATCTCTGAGGAGGTGATTGCGACATTGATAACTGGAGCACAAAGAAAACACACACTGCTGTAGCCCATAAGACATTTGCTTGGGGAAGCCAAGTCTCTAAGCACAAAACAAAATGCCTCGAGTGAATGGAGAAACCAATTTCTGGTCCATCATTTCTTTCTTTCATTTCCTTATTTCCATCTATCTCTCTTCTTTTTGACCTTTCATTTTCTTTCTGACTTCCTCTTTGTGATCCCTTGTAGTCCATCCACTACAGTTATTACCTGTGTTTGCTCCTCTATGGACATTCCTCACTTTGCATTGGAATTGGATGCACAATTTATCATATGTCTGAATGTTTGATACATGCTGCCAGAACTGTTTGTGTACTCATTTATAACTCTTCTGTGGATACCCTCCCCAGACCCCACTAGTTGGGATCAAACTGGGTTTGCTGTTGTTGTGGTGGGCACTGCCCAAGCATTAAAGAAGGTATTGTACAAACTGTTCTGTGGACACTGCCAAAACCATAATTATTTTTGTACATCCCTGTCCTTTCTTTGAGCATAAAGGATAAAGCAGGATAGGGTAGAAAGCTTCTGAGCTAATTACACTATACTCAATTAGTCATTCATAGAATTTCTGAAAGCAGTCAGCATCTGGTTGATTATGAGTACCAAAATAGGAAACAACCACCCAACAGACAGTGAGATAACTCATGTTTTAGATAAACTCATGTTTTTACTCTGGTTTTCCTACCACTATAAGAATGTTGTTGAATCAACAATGAGGGAGAAAACTATACTGCCCTAAAGCAAATTCAAATAGAATAGGGCAATGAAGGAAATTACTTCAACATATCTTTGAAGCAAATTCAAAGATAATAGATAGCACTAAAACAGAATACATACGTATGCAAAGAGCAGTGAAAGTCCTCATAAATGCCTTTTTTGGAACAACTAGAAGATGTTTGGCAATTCCTACTGTTATTTCGTTACACTACTGTAGCCGATCTTAAAACCGAGCTCTCGACAGAGTATGTTAGTCCTGCAGGACCTATGAAAGAGACTGCTGAGACTTTTGGTGGTGTGAACATCGAAGTAGAGATGGTGAATGCCGAAGACAATATTGATGATGGAAAAGTGGATTGTTGAAAAGTTGAAATTCTCTGTCAAACAGCCGGTACGAAGATTTTGTGAGTTTGTCCTTTGGTTTTTATCTCCCTGCTCTGTGTATGTATTAAGTATGTTGTATTTGGCAGATTGAGGCAGTGGTGACAAAGGCTGAGCTCCAGTACCTTGCTTTCTTGAGCAAGTCTGAGGTTGACTCTATGAGTCGGATTGTTGCTGGAATCCTGCGGGTACCTAAGTTAGAAGGTTCTATCAGCCCAGGAGCAATCCGTCAACTCAGTAACTTGGTAAGTTTTGCATCTTATTTGAAACTTTGTTTTCACCATAGATCTCTTCATTGTGTAGTCTGAGATTCTAAACCTAAATGTCGTAAGTTTACTGAATCAGTAGCACTTACCTGTATAATTGCTAAAATAGAAGTCTCTGCCGTAAAATAGCTGAGCTCGGCTCCAAAAAGTTCCCTTCAACGAAGAGCAAGGTCATGTTTGTAGGATAGCTCATATTAGACATTTAGTAAATGATGCTATCTCATGGCCTTGTTCTGGACTTGTCAGATCAGTTGTTCTAATGCTTTGTATTTTGGTTGATGATTTAGTGAGTTGGATCCATGAATTCTTGCAGGAAGTGAAAGCTTCGATAGAATATTTACCCCTGAAAAACTCACCAGGGAGTAGCAGCAGTAGTATAGGACTAAGTCCATCGTCAAATTTTACTGGTGGAAGCCGGGACTCATGTATAGAGTCAACACTAGCTTCTGTTGTAGAGTTAATCAAGGAATCACAGAGCAGATGTGCTGCTCTAAGTATTGAACTAGGTAGTTGTACATCAGGTCAGATGACCTGCTCAAACCCCTAAGAAGTTGCTACCATGTACCAGCACCATATAGTCCCATCTTCACAGCAGCTAAGTATGGTGCTGAAGAAAACCGACATGCACAGATTGCGAAAGAACATACAGAAGAAGCAGTTAAAGTGTTGTTGGATCTTAACCTCCCATGAAAAGACATGGCAGTCTGTCTAATTGGAGATTTAGATTGAACATGAGATCAACCCTAATCATAAATGAGAAGGATCAGACTAGGTAGGGGTGCATGGATGGAGATCAACCTTGCAATCGTAGCTGGTGGACTGGTTTGTAGTTCCTAGACAAAGATCTTGCCTTGTCTATTCACTGTTAGATGTAAGGTCAACGGGTTCATTCCAGTACAAGCTTGGAAGGAGAAACATAGCATGCATGCAGACCACGCATCTGTAGTTTTTGCGTTGTATCTTATTCTCAAATTTTCATAATCACCAACCTCAGCAACAACAATATGGCGTTGCACGAGCAGTAAATTCTTTAGTAGAAACAATGATGACAAACGCTCATTTAGTCGGGATATGCAATATTTAACTTGATTAACACTTGGTATTACCTATAGCTGCTGCTTTGTAGTGGAAATCACATGAAAACTTGATGAACAAAATATCACCTAAAAGTAGAGCAATATACATTACGAAGTTTAGTGTATATAGTCATCAAGAAGAGATTCCAGGATCATGATTTCTAACCTCTCCAGGAGACTCTTCTTTCATCTTTGGTTCCCATAATACAATTTTATCAAACAATTAACATGTCATTTCCAACTGATCTCGGAGGTTTAAAAAAAATGTAATTCAAGCTAGTCTTTGATGTTACAGAGGTTTTCTGATTTTCCCTCTCTTGTTAAGGGGAAAGGAAACTAATAAATGCCAATCAAGAGCAGAACAGTTAAGAGTATTCACATTGGACAAGATAAAATCACCAAGCCATCTGTTACAGTCAACATAGTTGGAATGAAGTGATGCGGGATGAATGTCTGACATGATAAACAGCAAGCAAAATTAAGTTACCCAGTAAAACTTTCAGAAGAAAAGAAGAATACAACTGTACATATTTTGAAGGAAGATCAGTCCAAGTAAACGATTTAGAAAAGAATTGCTAAGTTGAATCGATGTTTCATTTTATTTTTCAAATTCGTAACCACTGAGCATCAACGGAATAGATGATGCACTACAAACCAACTCTGCATCCTCCTACCAGGAACAGTACATTAATTATTTGCTACCATATATTATATGGGTAGTAAAGTAGTCTAGATGACGAATATGCATATTTCCTTCTAGGTACTAGTGTCCTTCACTGCTCTAAATAAATACAATATACATTTCTCTATGAAAAATATTGGACTAACATTACTTTTATTGTGATAGGCTCCTCTAACGGTCGCTTTATTTAATCCAATTTATGCTCTACTTTTTAACGCAATTTAAGTGTATTAATAATATTTTGTCCCAATACTCCAACGGTCATTTCACTTGCCAAACTAAAGTATCAAATACACATTGTTAAGAAACCAAACAACTGAATTAATAAATTGTACTAGTAATCACTAATGCCATGTTTTACAAAACAAAAACAAAGCTACCAGTTACACCAGAAAAAAAAAACAATCATAATCTAAAGAATTTGATCGGAGAGTGGTGGAAGTCGCCGGAAAAAGTTGACGGGGACGGAAGGCATGTCGTCGCGGAACCGAGGGTGGCGCAAGTAATACAGCCCTGACCCTAACACAAATGCCTTGAACGGAACCATATAGAACACCAATGAAGCAAATAAACACACCACCACAAATATACCAGTAGCTCTAGGATCCCTCCAATTGAACAATGCTTCTAACCTCTCCCCTTGTGCTGCAACATCACCTAGTAGTGTTTGTGCCCTCCCTGCTAGTGCCCTTAACCTGTCATATCGAACCCGAACATGTTCCATAGGCCTCGACGTTGGGAATCCATCGAACTCCTCGTCAAGCTCATCGGGACCTATTGCATCCACGTGAGATAATCGAGGATCCATAGTGATTGCAACACGTTGACGATATCGAAACCTTAAGGAAATGATCAAGAAGGCATACATACAAATTGTAGGCAATACTAGGTGTGGACATAAGACAATGGCTATCAATAGTATATGCACCAAAATTGTGGTTGGTGGGTGCACCCATGTCCTAATTCCATCAAGCCAACGGGCTAATGTTGCCGCTCTAGACAAGCACCCAACCACTCTGAACCAATTTGACTTGCTTCGCCTCATGCTCCATATGTGAGTGTCTGAATCCAACATACATTGAACCACTTCTTGACCCAATGCAGGTTCTGACCTAGCCAATCTTGCTGTCACAATCCTCATTGCTGTGTGCCTTAAGATATCCTGTTGAGCTGGACCAAATGGGCGCACATAATGCATTCTTGGCAACATTGGATTAGTATAAGCTTGTATCAAACTCAGCCACGATGAACAAGTAAACCTCAAAGCAATCTCAATGTCACCCATTTTCTTTGCACCACTAGGAAGCAACACCATAAGTGAATAAGTACCCATGTACACCTTATTCGTATCGAGCGTCGAGAGTCGTACTCTTAGCTTCCCAAGTCGTACATCTTTCTTGTGACCATCATCATCATGCTTGTACCTCCCATTATCAAACACCCCAATTGTCAACACGGTGCATGGATCGTATACATCCCAAGTATACTGCTCATTCCACCTCGGATTAAACCGATCAAGAATTGTACGTGTCCGGGCCCACTTGGGCCCATACTTGGCCACCACGTAGGCATCGGTGGTCCCACGTGTACCATCTTTTGTTTTCACAGGGAGTAGATTATTAGCACCTCTAATACCAACTTCAAGTAATCCAATAGGTGGTTTGGACAATTGTTTTGCTGTGGCTCTAACATCACTGGTTAAATGTGCTGCTTCATCAAGCACGTGATACCCACCCTCCAAACAAACTCGCACGTGTATCCTACCAGCATAAGGCTTTTTCTCATCACCCACTAAATTAAACCACCTTGATCTTGGCTCTGATTTGTCGTCCGTACGCTTATCTATGGACGTGACCTGCACCTTAGCATACCCCACCACTTGACAGTTAGTAACATCTTCCACTGTGATCACCAAAAACGGCTCAAACGGCTCAGCTGCCACGAATACAAGGTCTTCGTTCCACGTAGGGTTGGAAGCCGAGCTGGAGGACCCTACCGTGGTTCGGCTCGTCTTGAATAACTGTGCGCCGAGCTGCGCTTTCACGTAGAGGTCAGGACTCCGAACCTTAGGCTCGTTGCCACCCGAACCTAGCTGCAAATCTTGGGTTTGGATGACCGTTAGCCTTAAATACCACAGCTTCGGTGAAAGGTAGACTTTGGCTCGGGTTTCCGGTATCAATCCACCGGAGTCCGATTGCCATGCCTCATTAAATGCTTCGTCCGCCTGAGTCCCGAGCCATACCGCCAGCATGATGTCATTTCCCGGTTGGTTATTCTGATCGGAAGTAACACCTTCTAAACTGTACCATTGAGGAGCTAACGGACTGTCCGGCGGCACTCTTTTCGGCACTTCCTGCAAATCAAACGACACCGTACCAATACTATTCTCATCAGTTTTATCATCGGCGACCTTCTTTTCGACCCAAACAGAGACTTCTAAGGATGTTGAGTTTAATCCTTCTTTGTCGAATGCGAAAACTTGATCCCATTCTTTGTTATCCGCCAGTGATTTGGTTTTTATACTGTGAGTTCCGATCACGAGCTTTGCATAAGCGGAGGAATCGGGCTCTTGATTGGCCCGTTTCGCCTTCACAATTCGAACATAGAGGAATGGCATTTGATCGACAAGATCAAACCCCCCTGTTCGACGATCCACACTACTGGAGAGATTCTTATGAAGGACTTTGAGTTCACTTGTATTTTCATTTGTTATCGGCTTTTTGTTTGGAGGTTTGTGTTGAGCTATCGGAGGATGCTCCAGTACTTGTGGTTGTGGAGCCTGTGTTGGTGGTGGTGCTTCGTCTTTTTTCTGATTCTCTGGTGGTTTTTCTTCTTTCTTTTCGGCAGATTCCTCGGGTTTCTTCTCCTCTTCCTTCTTCTTCTCCGACGACTCCTCTTTCTTTTCATCAGAAGGAGGAGCAGCCGCAGGTTTCTCTTCTTTTGCCTCCTCGGGTGGCTTTTCATCTCCCTGTGTTGGCGGAGGATTTTCAGCCGCAGCAGCTTCCTCCTTCTTTTCCTCCGTTGGAGGAGGAGGAGGAGCCTCTTCGTCTACGTACCAAATCTTAAGCCCAATCTCGCCTTTAATTTGAGAAAAGACGCTCCGTTTTTCCAAGGGATAGTAGACAAGAGGAATTTCAGAGCCAAGTTTGAGGAAAGTGGTAGCAGATATTTTAACTTTACCGAGGAAATTACTCCTCTTGCCGGCTTTTTTATCGTTGTAAATGTTGAGTTCAAGAGTTTCAGAGGGCATGGAGTGAATGTCGTGGACCAAGAACTCGAGATGCTCGTCCCATTGGGGATTCAAATCTCTGAACTTAGTCTTGGTACGACGACGTTGGCCGTCGAAATCGACGATGACAAAGGCGCTGGCTGTGCCTTGTCCATCTTTGGGCATCAAATTTCTGGCATTGCAAACTTGCACTATCAGTTTTCTGGTGCAAATAGAATCACCCATTTGAGAAATAATAATAATGGGGGTGTTTTATTTTCCGGTTAATCGGAGAAGAAAGAATGTAGAGAGAGTGAGTGGGTCAGTGAAGCCTTTTAAAGTGGGGGAAAGGCGCTGGGCAGGGGAGCCTCTTTTTCACTTTACTTTTCTTTATTTTTCTCCTAACATTTATTTATCAAAGTGGAGTGGGTACTGGTCATTAAATGGCACTTTTCCGTTGAGGTGGTGACAAATATGGAAATATTTTACTACCTTTTTTTCTTCTTGAAAGAAACTGTTTTATTAATGTCTTTTATTTTTCAAAAAATAAAACCAATAAAGGTAATTAAACCATAGATAAAGGTAAATTTGGATGGTTAAAGGTTCACAGAAGATATCGCACTCTGTAAAAAGTACTTCTATCAAAGGAAAAAGCAAACAATTTTTCATTCAATTTACTTTTAGACGAGATTTAAGTTTTAACTAGCGTTTCAATATAAATTTAGTTAAAACTTAAAAAAATAATTTTTGGAAGTGAAAATTATGTTTGAACATGTATTTTATTTGAAACTTTTTTTTTTTGAAGTTTGTGAGTGGGAAAACAAGTTTCACCCAAAATTTACACTAAACTAGATTTTTTGAACTTGAAAATAATTTTAGAAAATTTTTAAAAATAAATCGCTAAACGGGGCCTTAGTTTAGAGAAATCACCTAAATTCTTGAAAATCTAGAAACAAAATTACATTAGTTAAGCTATGGTGAAAGTATATCAGGTAACTGATATTTTAATTTTGAAAGAGTAATAAGCATGTTAGGAACATTTGGTTGTCAATTACATGAATCATAAATCAATATCAACTGTTTTATTTTGTATTTTTTGGATTCAAACGTATTAATCTCTTAGGCTCTTAGTATGACATTTCTTCTAGATCGTTTCATTGTTCCTTATTTAGTGGTTTAGACATATTTAAGGTTTCGGTCTCACATTAATCCAAAAGTTAATTGGTAATAGTAGTTTTCCAACCTACTATAAAAATTAATTAGTTACATTGACTCCGGATAGATAAAAAATAATCTTGATATCAATTAAGCCTAACAAATTAACTTTAGCTTCTTCTTTTTTGGCTTCAAAGCAACTAATGTCTAGAACTAATGACCTGAATAATTTGACTCACATAGTAAAAAGTTTATTATAAAGAAGTTTTAGCGCTTCGTGCAAAAAATTACTTATTAAATTGGAACATGAGACCTCTCATTCATAGTGAATTTTTTTTTTACCCTTCCATCACAGTCTTGCATATTGTAATCTCATTGAATAGTTGGTTTTAAGAAAATAAAAAGAATACATTTAGCAAAATGTCAAAATACATGTGCTCATGAGTCATAACTCATACGTGAAAAGGGGGAGAAAACTGTGAAATTAATTATGTTTGGAACCGTTGATTTATGTACGATCTTTTCATTAATAATCATCCTAAATAAAATTAAAAGAACATAGTAAAAAAAATAAAAAAATACGTAGGCATAATTCATAAACACAAAGAATCTACGTGGCAGGCATGGGGTTGCGAGATTAATGTAGGCAGATGGAATCAACGCTCACACATATCCTTGCTGCCAATTCTGAACACATTGCCTCCTGCTGAATTTATCTTATTCTATTTTCTTTTTTATTGTTTAAAATAATTTTGGTTTAATTGCAAATTTTGGAATGATAATTCATGACATTTGCATGTGGAGAGTCATGACACCAAGGTTGATAAATTTGGTGGATTGCCACTTTTGTGTACTTGGTCATAATAAACTCATGCAAACAAGGAAAATGGAAATGGTCATGCAAATTTTACGCAATACGACGGTTAGGAAAAAGAAAATAATTGAATCAAAGAAAAAGTACTAATTGATTATTTTGCTAGATAAGTAAAAAGTAGAATTTTAATATTTTCTCCTTCCCAGTAATTTTTTAGTTTTGACTGTATATTTGGACATAAAATTTTTAAGTTTTTTTGAAATAAAATTTATATATTTAAAAATTACGTAAAAAATTATAATACGTCACAATAGTTGATAACTCAAAATATCTGAAAAGCATATTAATTAATTATCATTAGAAAATAATTTGTTTAACTCTAAATATTCAAACCGACATAAATTGAGACGAAGGGGGTATTCTTTTGGTCAGAGGCGAATTCGGGATTTATATTTTATGGGTTCAATTTTTAAGATATTAGCACTGGACTCATTATATTTTTAAAGTTATGTGTTCATATCTACTATTTATAATTTTAAGGAATTTTTATATTTAAAATTTTGCTCCTTATAAAAAATTATGTGTTCAATTAAATTCGTAGTCATCCTGCTACATCCGCCTCTGCCTCTGCTTTTGGTGTAGGTGCTAGTTATTCTCGTTCAAAAGATGGATGTCTCTCCTAAAGTGGTTGATTATTTAACACTATGGGAGTGTTTGGTACGAAAGAAAAATGTTTTTCATGAAAAATATTTTCGTACATAAAAAATAAGTAGTTTTATCACTTATTTTCTCTTGTTTAATTGGTATGTGGAAAATATTTTCCATAAAATATTTTCCTTCGTGCCAACACCCTATAGTTTACTTTTTATTAATGGTTCGACATTAATCTAACAGTAAAATCAAGCGATGAGATTTGATTAGTTGAAGAAAATGCAAGAAGATAGGATATATATAATTTCCTGGCATTATATATTAACACCCTTTAGTGAAAATTCTAGTTCAATCACCAATTATGTGACAATATTTCATTTCTAATATGTTATCATAAGAATATTATATTTTCTTAATTTAAAACTTTTTAACTTTAAAATTTCATTTAGTTTATTAATATGTTTTTATAATTATAAAATATCATGAGATCTCGTTTGGACATAAGAAATTTTTTTCCTTTTTTCCAAAAAGAATTTATTTATTTTTGGAATCAGTATTTGTTCATAAAATTTTAGATTTTCACTTGAATATTCATTATAAAAAATTTCAAAAATTTGAAAAACTCCAAAAACTCGTTTTTTAAATTTTTTTACTCAAACCACTCACAAAACATAAAAAACAACCAAAAAATTATATTCATGTCCAAACACAACTTTAAATTTTAAATACCATTTTCACTTGAAAATATTTTTTAGCCTTTTTGGAATATTATAATTGGGATTTTTACCTAGCTATACTAAATTAGAAACTTATTAATCACCTTTCTTTAGATTTCTTAAAAATTACATTGTGTATATATATTTACTATTTATGTACAAAATATGATAAAAAAAAAGATCCCTTAAGAATATGAATTAATTTGTAACGTATCTCCCATACCCATGTATCAGATTAATTAGCCTCCTACAATTACGATTTTCGTCCTAATTTCAAAAAAAAATTAAAGCATTCTTTTTTTCTTACAAATCAACCAAAATCTCTCTCTCTCTCTCTCTCTCTCTCTCTCTCTCTCTCTCTCTCTCTCTCTCTCTCTCTCTCGTACAAATCAAATTATTATCTCACTAAAATTGTAGCATTATATATATCTTTGAATCAATTCCACCAACAACCATTAAATAGCTTCAACTATTGACAAATTCATCGACATAATCTCTGAAATTGCAAGTAGAGAGGTCTGCCATTGACATACCATTAAAAAGTTTCGAAACTTTGAATTAGATATTCGGATTTTACGAATTTGTGATTTCTTTGGATTGGGTTCTTGAAAACGATTGAAAATATCCTTTAGAGTTTATCCCACAATTTGAAGGGAGACTGGTTAAATTTAAAGTTGGTTTTAGGTTAAATTTCAGATTGAAACTCAAAGAAGAAGAAGTTTCGGAATTATATTACGATTGTATGATAAATGCATCATAATTGTATCTGAGTTGTATTTGATACATCAATACCTAAGATTATTCTGGTATAATACCAATACTATTAAAATACAATATTGTATTATAATTTAAGTTTAGAGTTAGTTCTAGGTTGATATATTAAATTAAAACTTGAAAAAGATGAAGATCAAAGTTGTATAATAATTTAAAATTGTATCAAAATTTGTACCAAAAATAATACAAGATACAATACTAATACATACGATATTGTATCAGTTTAAGTTTAGAGTCGGTTTTAAGTTGGATCATAATTGTGTAAGAATTCTTTCAAGATTACATCAAATTTGTATCTTAATTATGAGTGGTTGTGAGTTCGTGACGAATTACAGTTTGTATCACAAATTTATGATAATTATATATTAATTTATTAGAATTGTATCAGGTATTATTTTGAATATTAGTGTTACCATCTACAAGTTAGATACAATTATGATACAAGTATGATACAATTATATGTTACCTATTGATATATTTGATACAATTCAAATATAATTAAGATACGTTTTTCATACAGTTGTTGAATATTCTTCATTTTCAGTGCTCTTCGGTCTCCCAACAAAAGAACGATCCAATTGATGATTTAATAATATAAAGCTGACGACAATGGTAGGAAGAGAGAAGATGGAGATTATGAGCATAGATTAAGAGATTTTGTTGTAAAAAGAAGAAAAAAAAAGAGAGAGAAGAGGAGAGGGAAAAAAAGGATGATATAATTAAATTCCTTAATTGAAGACACTAATAATGAGGTGAGAGCCTATTAAGGAGCAATCCACACAATTTGTAAGAAAAACCTAATTACTTATTAAAAACATAAAAAAAACAATGGTAAATAAGTTTCTAAATAAAGTATAGTTAGGTAAAAGTGTCCAAACGCCCTTAAGACTTAGAAATCCTTTTTTATTTCTTAAGTTGTATGCCCAGTCTCACTCTGTAAAAAGTTACTCCCTCCGATCAAAAATAAGTGATTTTTTTATGTTTTCACACATATTAAGAAAATCATCTTTTAGCATTAATTAGCAATAGAATTAACCATTTTAACCTTACTATCTCACATAAACACTCCTAACACATATTCCAACACTATTTACTCCAAGGACAATGTAGGAAAAACATCGTTAAGTCATTATTGAAATCTGAAAAAAATTACTTATTTTGGACCACAAAAAAAGGCCAAAAATCACTTATTTTGGACCGGAGGGAGTATTAATTAACCACACGATCAATGTGTGAACTCCTTATTGGCAAAGAATTACATTTGCAGGAATATACTGTATATCACAATTTACTACTCCACTGGTATGGTGAAAAGAAAAGTAAAGAAGGTTTCAGAAGTTATTTTGCAGTATGGTAATTGCAATTACCGTCTAAAGAAACAATATATAAAGCCGTTAAAAAGGAAAAAATGATTAAGTATGGTGCAAGTGTCTTTGAGGAAGAAAACAATATTCATGAAATTCACTTCATTTTGGCAGCTTTTCTATCTTTCTTTAAGCTTTGCATGGCCACTTGACGAAAATACAGAGATCTCTTTCTCTGCAAAAATGAACGTTGCTTTGTTCTTGTGCTCCATGATTCTTTCTCTTTGTAACACTACTCCTACATTTATTATAAACAAAAAGGCATATATAATAAAACACTCACTGAATCAGAGAATATACGGTAAGATGAGTTTTCTTTTGTGTTGGGCAGAGAGTTATATTTGTTTACAAACAGATGACTCTACTGTCTCGCGCGACGTTAAATTATTATATAATCTCACTATTTAAAAATTTTGTTTTAACAGCTGAGACGTACGTACGACTTTAGGTTTATAACGCCGTTAGCTAATTTATAGTACTGATTCAGAAATTTCAAGTAAAAAAATTTCTAGTATCTAACATTGTTACCATAGTATGTATACGACAACAATAACAACATATCCAATGTAATTTCACAAGTGAAGTCTAGAGAGGATAATGTATATGCAAACCTTATAGACTTATCCCTACAGATAGACCGTTTCAGGTAGACTATTAACACAGTATACGACAACAACAACAACAACAACCCAGTATATTCCCACAATATGGGGTCTGGGAAGGATAATATGTAGACAGCCTTACCTCTACCCGAGAGGGCAGAGAGGCTGAATTCCGCTAAAACACTTTTGATTATTAATACATCATTTAGTTTATGACATAAGACCTCAAATAATTCCTATATATATAACTCTTGCAAAAATCTTCCTGGTTATGTGAGAGAATAAATTAGCAATACTAGAATAAAACCAATTATTGCTTTGATATTGCGTGCTTTTCATAAAGATGCCTTGTATTATTATTATTATTTCCGCATACAATTACGTACATAACATAACATAAATAGTTTGCGAACCAAACAACTAAGGAAAGCTTGTGGCACAAAAGGGAAGAAAGAGCAAAAGCTGCTACATTCATACGCGAGAGTCGAGAGGAAAAAAAAGGAGGGGTAGGAAGGCTTCACCAGAATCAGTAGGTTGGTTCTCTCCCGAGTATCACTAGTGGGTCCACAGACTTTTTGATAAAATAGAGAGGATAGGCCCGGGACCAACAACAACAACAATAACAGCCCAGTGTGATCCCACAAATGGGATCCGAAGAGGGTAATATGTAGGCATGCCTTACCCCTACCCTGAGGGATGGCCCGAGAACCCCCTAATAATATATAATTTGATCACTTATGCGATGTCAATCGCTCAGCTTCTTGCATTCCCCCTAGTGAGACCATTCCTTTGTCTTAACTCGGGCTGAAAAGGTAGATTAGCCCCTGATCAAGTCTAAGAATCATGCTAACATCAGGCAAACAAATTAAAATCCCCTTGATTCTTCTCCAAACCAACTTTCTTATACGAAAATTACAAAAGTAAAGCTATCTTTTACAGCTCAAAAATTACAGGAAAAATAGCTCTCCTCTTCAAGAACACCACATCAAAATTTGATTATAAATACAACAGGCTTCCTCAAGCAAGATAGATAGGTCATAGGAGAGAACTCATAATCTACTTAAATCAATCTCTACTGCTGTCACTGTTAGCTCTCTGCTTTCTATTTGGAGATGTGTCTTCAGAAAACCTACAGCAGACCGTAAGAACTCAGGACACAAGTAGTGCAACAACAACAACAACCCAGTATATTCCCACAAGTGAGAGGACACAAATAGTGCAAGGGTGTGAAATTATAGAAAAACACAAGCAAAACAATATAAGGCCGCCAAGTGGAACACCCATCATAGTAACACGTGTAACAAATTAAGATAAGTCTCCAAAAAAGTTGGAAGTTATTTTTTCTACCTACAAATCAATTAAATAAGGAAAAAATCGAAATAACCAGCAAATTCGTATATATTAAACAATCCTCCCACGATTTTAGCTCTCCTATATTTCCTCCCCTTAATAACGTGGGCGTTATTAAAAACGGAATAACATAAATCCCTACAAATCAGCAAAAATCTGAACTACTTCCACATTTATCCCACGAATTTTAGTTTCCACTTATTACTCCCACGTTTTTTGGTTTCATCCCACAATTTTGGTTTGCAGTCAATACTCCCACGATTTTGCGTTTCATCCCACAATTTACAATTACTTTTTTTTAACTTTTTAATACCTAAGTTTTTTAAAATAAAGGATGAATAATATCAGTTATTCCCTCAAAATAGTCGGAATCTCAAAGCCACAACAATCTCCATTATCCCACGTCTCAACCCTCCTCTTCCAACTGAAATATATATATCTATAACTCCATGATTTATGTGCTTTATATTTTCAAAAGCTTTTCCACTTTAAATTTCATCTACTACAGTCTGATTGCAATTACTTTGGAAGTATGGTCACACAATTTCATGATATCAAACAAATATCATCCAACTCGATGCAATGGAATCTCAAAGTTAGAGTCGTTCGAATGTGGATAATGCCGGATCGCTTTAACCCACAAGTTCCGTTTCCAATAGAATTAGTTTTACAGGATTGTAAGGTAACATATTCAACTTTCTCATAATTTTAAACTTATTAATGTAGTCGCATTCATAACAAAATTCTTTCTTCCATATCAAAAGATTTTTAACTCTTTCATTACCGTCCATATATATATATATATATATATATATATATATATTTCATCTAAAAGATTGTTTATTTATAGATAGATTGTCAGTAGTTAGTGCATATAAGCTAGAAACTCCGCTGCACTATAACTGGATTTTTACTCTTTCAATGTTTAGTCCAAAATAAGGAATAAGTGATTCTGTAAAAAGTATAGAAGGTTTCAATTGTTTCTTTTCAACTTTAATAGATTGTTCAAAATATATAAGTTCGGCAAATATTAGCTACTGCTTGCCTTGATTACACGATCGTCGGATGAACATATAGAAAGTACGTTTATATATGCAATTTTCATATTTGTTTCTGCTAAAGTTGCCTTCATGATTGATATACAACAATTTTAGCATTCTGATTTTTGACATTGCATCTTTTATCAACTTTACAAAGTGATGAAAGTATATATGTGCTTACATTTGTTGTCTATCATAATTGTGCACTACTAATGAAACTGAATTTGCAAGTTGATCGTATAAATGCTACAATCGGAAAGTATGTTTGTAAGTTTTTTAGGAACAAGATACATGAACTTCGCTTATATCGTATGAACTACTTTGTAGTCGGACCAAATAATTTAAAGTTGAGGACTACGACACACAAGTTGAAGTGGACATTTACTCAAAAGATATTTGTCGAGGAAACAAATGATCCCATTTCATATGAACATCTTTAACTTGCGCCCTTTTGACCAACTAACAAATGAACATGATGTCGATCAGACTGAATTAGTCGGTAATATTTTTTAAAATTTTAAATGAATTTAAAAATGTTATTTGTTAAAGTATGTGACTAACTTTTATATTTGTAGATGTTGTTGGTCAGGTTGTGACCTATGAAGATGTTAAGACCTACAAGCAGGGAGACGACCAAAGTTTACTTATCAATGTTGTCCTCGAAGATGATCAGTAAGTTCTTCAAAAATATTAAAAATACTTTATTCATATATTACATATATATGTGTTTATTAACCTTACTATGAAACGTATAGAAGGAACAAGATTATGGCAACATTATGGAGCGAACTTGTGGATCAACTTCAACATCACTTGAATGAATCTAATGACGATGAGCCTTTGATTGTTGTTTTCCAGCATATGAAACGTCAAAAATATCGAGGTTTACCATAAATTAGATGTATTGTTTATTTAACTGTATAAATAATTTTATATTTTAAAATTTTATTCATATTGCATTTGACACACAGGTAATTACTCAGTGCGTAGCTATTGGTATCAGACAAAGATATGAATAAATTCTACGCTACCGCAGTCTATTGAATTTAAATCCAGGTTTGTGAAGTGTATAATCCTTTTATATATGTACGGAAAATATAACAATAGTATTTACAAATTACAATTTTTGACTTATGCAGATTACTTGCAGCACGTCAATCAAATATTGAGCCACTGACTCGAACAAGTTCTCAACAAAGTTACTCTTTTAGAGATAAGTTAGACAAAGGAATTGTACTATTTAAAATTATTAGGGATTTAGTTCAGTGCACGCAAGTGAGTTTAATTTAGCTTCTCAAGTAATGATTTACCTTCTGTTTCAATTATTTTCAAATTAAAAATTAATGAGGAACTACCTATATTTAGGTAGTTAGAAATATTAATTCATCTAAAGTATACTTCCCGTAGAGTATTACTTTACAATTAAGTGTTAAAAAAAATGATCAAGTAGTACTTGGTTGATGATTTGTCCACAATTACGGTCATGGAGTTGAGCTACGGTTTTATTGTTACAATTACGGTCATGGAGTTGAGCTACGATTTTATTGATTCAGGAAATACTTGGTTGATGATTTGTCCACAAGAAAATCGAGAAATTATGCAACATTTTTTCGTTGATTATTACTTTATTTCTTACGAAAATGGAAATACGCTATTTTGGATTTGAAGCATACTCCGGCGAGTTTGCCGGCAGCCCCCTCCCCCAGCCCCCTTACTGCCTTCCTTCTTCCTCCTCTTCTCTCTTTTTCTCCTTTCCCCCCTCACCCCTCTGCCCCGCCACCCCTATTCTCCCCCTCCCTCGTTTCCCCCACCTCCCACCCCACTTTCAGGCAGTCCCTCCCCCAAGTCAGGCAACACCCCCATCCCCCGCTTTATCGTGTGGTTGGTTTTGTGTTTGTGCAGGTTCTCGGCAGGACGCAACAGAACTATCCGTCCCGATAAATTCCAGGACAAGCGACTTTACGGCGTTTGGGAGTAAAGAGCTAAGCAACATCGGCTGGGACGTGCAAGTAGAGGCAGCACTCGACCTCGGGCGCCTACCTTCAGGTTTTTCCAATGGGAGTTGGTACCTCCCGCTTTTCGTTTAACCTGTACACCTTTTTCGTGCTCTCGCTAGCATTTCTTGTGAGGTTTATTCTGTTGCTATCTAGTTTGCATCTTTTTCGTATCTCCGTTAGGAGCGTGTGTGCGTCATTATTCCCCATAGTCGGTTGGTAGGATAGTGGCCGCGGCGGGGGATGTAAGTGCAAGGTCATGTCCTCGGGGGGTGGGAGCGGTGGCGGGGGTTAGTAGGGGGTAGGGAGAGGTTCTGCGGGTAGGGCGGGAGGTAAGGGTGGGAAGAGGGTAGCGGACGCTCATAGATTAAGGATCGGGTCGTGGAACATAGGCACTCTGACGGGTAAGTCCATTGAGTTGGCGAAGATCCTGCAGGAGAGGAGGGTCAACATAGCCTGTGTTCAGGAGACTAGGTGGAAAGGGACGAAGGCGTGGGATGTAGACGGGTTTAAGTTGTGGTACTCTGGGGTCGTGAGGGGTAAGAATGGAGTGGGCATCCTGGTGGATAAGGACCTTAGGGAGTCCGTGGTGGAGGTTAGGCGATTGAACGATCGGTTGATGTCTATTAAGTTGGCTATCGGGGGTTGCGTCCTCAACATCATTAGCGCCTACGCACCGCATGCGGGCTTGGATGAGGAGGTCAAGAGGCGTTTTTGGGAGGACTTGGATGAGTTGGTGCGTAGTATTCCCCAATATGAGAAGTTGGTCATTGGAGGGGATTTTAATGGCCATATTGGGGCAGATGCTAGTGGTTATGGTGAGGTGCACGGTGGTTTTGGCCTCGGGGTTAGGAACGGAGGAGGCTTTACGCTGTTGGAGTTCGCTAAGGCTTCCGAGCTTCTGATTGCTAACTCGACATTTCAGAAGAGGGAGGAGTATTTGGTCACCTTCAAAAGTTCGACGGCGAGGACTCAAATCGATTACCTTCTTCTCAGAAGGAGCGATAGAGGTCCGTGCAGGGACCGCAAGGTCATTCCGGAGAATCCCTTGTACCCTTCATGCGACCCCAGCGACGAATGCTCGGACTCGGGCGGAGCAGCGAGAGGGGTGCTCGTGGGCCGACCGCGAACTGATGGGGTGCGCCCGACTAAAGAAAAGCCCGGTGAGCCGGAGAGGAGGTTAGTCGATGGTGGAGCTTGGAGAAGTTTCGGGGTAGCAGACGCAATGTGGTCGAGACGGCGAATCCGGCAGCGAGGCGGCGCGGGACGCGCTCGGGGTAGCCAAGGCTATCTAGGCGGACATCGAGCGACCGGTGGCGGAACGATGTAAGGTGCGGAAAAGCAGAGTGCGAAGGCGGAGCTTGCGAGCTGGCGGTGAGCACGAGCGAGCGAAGAAAGGCGGGCGAACAGAGAGAGCTATAAGGTGGCAAGTGAAGGAAGCGAAACTGGCGATCACGAAAGCTAAAAACGCGGCTTTGGTCGCACGTACGAGGAATTGGGGGAGAAGGCGGGGACAAGAAGCTATTCCGTTAGCCAAAGTAAGGGAGCGAGGCGCGCGAGACCTGGACCGGTTGGGCGCATCGAGCGACGAGGATGGCAGTAGTCCCGATGGGGAGTCTCAAGTCGAGCAGAGATGGCGGGCGTACTTCGCAGACCTTCTCAACGAGGAGGGGACCAAAGAATAGAATCCAGTGGAGTCGAGGCATTCGTAGGTCACTACGAGACCTAGTGGTACCAAGCGCGCATTAGTGCGGAAGAGGTCGGCGGGCTTTGCGTAGGATGAGCAGAGGTCGAGCGACCGGCCGTACGAAATCCCGCGGAGTTTTGGAAATGTACGGGTAAGCCGGAGAGTCGAGTGGCTCACCAGTGTTGTTCAATGCGATCTTCGAGGACCAAAAGGATGCCGGAGGAGCGGAGGAGGAGTACGGGTGGTACCCTCGTATAAGAACAAGGGGATATCCAGTGTGTTGCAACAACTATAGGGCATCAAATTAATAAGCCACACCACGAAGGTCTGGGAGCGGGCGATCGAGGCCGGTGCGAGGGAGTCGACATCTACTTCCGTGAACCGCGGCTTGTCACGCTGGATCGGTCCACTACGTAAGTCTATCCACCTTG